>JANAVB010018036.1:92500-94501 GCA_029216955.1 Iris pallida | reverse complement strand
TTGAAGACCGAAGCATAGATTTCAGCATTTGGGTCTTCTCTGAGATTAACTATATGAAAACAAGCAAACAGAGGTTAATGACTGGTTCAACGAAACACACATATGATATCACAGGTTGCGCAACACTCATATTGTGCGACATTTTGTAATGCGCCACATCTATGTTGCACGACATATCGGGTTGCACGACTCTTATGTTGTGCGACATTTCTGCCGAAACAAACATCTGTGTAGCGCAGCATCTCAAGTTGCACCAAACTGATTATACAGAATCAGAAAGTACAACTCTCAAAAATGTGCGCAAGACTGTCTGGACATCAACCAACCCTAAGAAGTGGGGTACAAGTCAGGAAACACGCCTAATTCTAAAAAGAGTAGGCGTGCATATTGACAAATCAAACCAAACCCTAAAAAGGGGATTGGTCGATGTTTTTGTCAAAACGTTCACCTTCTATGGCCGGGCTTGCAGTGTCTTGTCGTGACGAAGGGGGAGCATACTGAGGTGCGTGTGTGGATGGAACGCGAGAAGAAGGCTCGACAACACTCTTTCCCTTCTCGACAGCAGATCTCTTGGGCGCCATTTGATGCTAGTCAAAGCTCGGGAAGAAAAAAGATAGGGTTTTTGAGAAAATTGAACTTCAGTAAAAAAATAAAGAGTTTGAAATATATGGATATTTATAGCTTCAAAAGTTGATCGCACAATTTGTACTCAAAAAGTGGAATCGGTTGAGACCTAGCGCAATCCAAACAAAATTAGCATAATTCAAAGTATTTCAAAACTTTGAAGTATTTTCAAGTTTTGAAAACTTTGAAGGGGATCTTGTAGAGGCTAAAATTAAACTCCGCCACCCATTAATGTATTAAATCATCAAATGGCGTTAAAAAATTTTATTGTGCCAAACAATCAAGTTGTACAGCATCAGGCTGCGCCAGCGTCGGGTTGCGCTGAAGTCAGGTTGCACGAGAGCTAAGTGGCGCACTTTCTCGAGAAGCTGTAACGGCATCATTATTATCTGACAATTGACATCACGGAGATTAAGGAAAATCCATTCGAATCCCGCGCAACGCGACACTCGAGAAGATTTTGTCAGCAGTAATTAATGCTGACAGCTGGTTCACACAAGTCACTGTATGGTGCGAGGATTAATCAGTACAACACAACCTAGTTAAAGGCGCCAGTCGTTGAGTTGCGCATATGCACAGCCTGACAAATTGGCGGTACTTGATCAACTTTTATTTTAAAACAGGGTGATATGGCACGCAAGCCATCAACTTCGCAGAGCGTGCCCACTACACTGCCTACGAACACGTACATCTCAATCAAACGATGCCACCTGTCTACAGCAGTTGGTGTAAACCACTCGTGCAGGTTGTTACGTTGTGCCCACGCACAACCTGATGAAGCACGTGCAAGTGATCAAATGGTGTTCAGGACAAAGTAACATGGTGCACAAGCCACTAACTTCGTAGAACGTGCCCACTACACTACTCACGACCATACGCATCTCAATCAAACGATGCGACGCATCCACAGCAGTTAGTACAACCGTTTGCGCAAGTGAACAGGAGGCGTGCAACCTGAAGCGCGCACAATCCAGAATAACTGCTAAACAGTTATTTCAAGAACTCTATAAATAGAGTTTCAAATTAATCTCAAAGCATCAAGAGTGATCATAATCTCCTGCTAAAGTGTTGTTGCATTCTCCAGAGGCTCGTGTCTTCGATATCACATCGTCCCAGAGATAAAGTGATCGTCTTCTGATCAGATTTCTATAGTTGTACTTCTCCGAAATCAATTGTACTCCTGTACTCTTTTTCTTAGTTTCTAATAAAACTTTTGTTCTTTGCAAACAGATGTTCTGTTTCCTGTTCGTCTTGATATTTGTGCCATATTGATTCTCGTGTGCATCTTGATATACGTATGCATCTCGATTTGTGTCCCTATCGATCTGCGTGCCTAGGTTTTTGTACCTGATTTCTGTACTACTAGCGGACCCATAT
>JANAVB010018036.1:0-87500 GCA_029216955.1 Iris pallida | reverse complement strand
AAGCAGCTCGGCGATGTGAAGAGGAAGCGCTAGAGTTGTATCAAATTGCTAAAGCCAACTAGATGAACTGAGGCGACAAAAAGATGAATTTGTCCAAGCCGAGCATGCTGAATTAGAGCGCCAAGTTGCCTCACTGATACCCTTTGATCCGGAGTCTGAAAAAGCTCAAGCTAGAGAACAGGTGCTCAATTCCAGGGTAGAAAGAGATGAGAACTTGAAGAGATTGATCATGGAGCTCAGTACTCGACCTCCCCAATGAAGTTTTTGTTGTCTCTTTTTTATGATGTAATCTTGACATTTTGAATCATCAATAAAATTAATGATCTTTTATGGTTCCATTACTTGTTGTATGCCTGTGATAGACATAAGTAATAGATCAAAAGCAGGAAATATGTTCAAAGATACCGAACGTGACATATTTCCTTAGAAAATAACAATATTATTATATTTGTACAGAAGTAATGTGGACGTGACAGAATATAATATTTAAAATATTGCCATTTCAATAGACGACCTTATCAGAGGTAATATGGACGTGATAGGTCGCTGACATAGATAGTAGAATTCAGAGGTGAATTCAAATATTTATTCTAATTATCGTCAAATCAGCTGGAATTTCAAAGATAGGGTTTATGATCAAGTGATACGATATGGATATACTCCGCTGAGGATTTAAAAGTTTATTAGAAGAGCGAATAAGAGACAATAACTCAATGCCTTTTTTTTTATATATGCAACATTCAGAAGATATCTTATACATCCTTCAAACATAGTATTTCTTTAGAAATTTGCCATTAATAGGCATCATAGCGACTCGGCCATCCATCATGGTTAGTTGATAAGCTCCGTTCGAGAAAACCTTGCTTACAACAAATGGACCTTCCCACTTCGCTTTAAACTTGCCTTGGCTCTTGTATGTCATATTCATAGGACGTCTGACAGTAAGAACTAGTTCGCCTTTCTAAAATGCTCGTACTTTGACTTTACGATTGAAAGCTTTTGAGATGCGGGCCTTGTATAGCTCGAAATATTGTTGAGCTAACAGCCTTTTCTCATCAAGCACTTTCAGCTCTTGAAGTCGAAGACGATCGTTGTTTTCTGTTCTGAGTTCATTGGCAATTGCAATCCCCAGGGAGGGAATTTGAATTTCCAATGGTAGAACAGATTCACACCTATACACTAAAGAGAAAGGTGTACAACCCGTAGGATTGCATATAGTAGTACGATAAGCCCATAAACATTCTCCAAGCTTTTTACTCCAATTGCGTTTGTTAGTAGAAATAAACTTTTTGAGGAGTTTAATGATAGTCTTGTTGAATGCTTCAGCCAAACCATTAGTTGCAGGATTATAGGCAGTGGAAGCGACATTGTCGATTCTGTTGTCATCACAGAATCGAGTAAACTTCTGACTGATGAATTGTGGTCCATTATCATAAATGATTTGTCGAGGATTGCCAAATCTGTATATCATATGATGTTTGACGAACTTGATGACATTGCTGGTCTTAACTTTGGATAAAGGTATAGCTTCGGCCTATTTTGAAAAGTAATCAGTTATAGCTAGTATATACCGATGTCCTCTAGACGATGGTAGATTGATAGGACCAACGACATCCATGCCCCATGCTTCAAAGGGCCATGATGCGGCAGTCAGATGAAGAAATTTCGATGGTTGGTGGATAAAGTCTGCATGGATTTGACACACTCAATATTTCCTTGCATACTCAATATCATCTGATACCATAGTGGGCCAGTAGTAACCCGTACGTCGAATACGATCCTGCAGTTTAGGACTTGGCTGATGTGTACCACAAACACCATTGTGAGTCTCCCGTTGTATTTGTTTTACATCATCCCTTTCAAGACACCGTAGTAGTAAACTGTCAAATGTTCGTCGATAAAGGGTCTTGGTGGTATGATTATAATAGAATCGGAGTGATCGCTGACGAATGGTTGTAGTTTCTTTAGGATCTTTGGGTAAGATGTCATGTACCACGAAGTCAATGAAAGAAACTCTCCAGTCTTCGCTAATAACATTGATTTCAGTTAAACTGCTGAACTCAATGTTTGAATTATTTTCGATGCAAAATAATTCTTTATTAGTAATAACAATCATATGCTGTGTTCTGACTGGAATTGCCAATACTGCTGCAAGATTGGCCAATACATCAGCTTCGGTATTGCATGCTCGACGTACATGCTCAATGAAAAATCCTTTGAACGATGAAGCCATTTTGACTGCTGCCTCATGATATGGGACAAGATCTTGATGTCGAACCTCATATGTTCCTCTGACCTGAATGACAATCAGTTTAGAGTCTCCATACACTTCAAGATATTCAATATCCAATTGTTTAGCTAATTGGAGACCAATGAGTAGGGCATTGTATTCGGCCACATTGTTGGAGCATGACTCATCCAAGGAATAAGCTCTTTGAATAGCTAATCCTTCCGCTGATACGAGGACAATTCCAACTCCTACGACAATGGCTCATTTTGGTCCGATTCTGGATGCTCCATCAAAGAATAGACGCCAGACAAGAATTTCTTCTGAAATCATGTTGGATTCTAAAGTTTTGTTAGAAATCTCGTCATAGAGTTTAGACGTTTCGGAAATTAGATGAGCCGCTAGGAAGTCAGCAAGGGCTTGACCCTTAACAGACTTTTGAGGAACATAAACCATATCATATTGTGCTAATAATATGGCCCATGTAGCAAACATGGAATTGAGTGTACTGGACTTCTTCATTAAGACCCGAAGAAGGTTAACTCTAGAAATAACATGAATAGTTTGGCCAGTGATGTAATGTCTCGTCTTTTGAACAACAAACATCATTCTTTTTCTACTGGGCTATATCGATGTTTAGCCCCGACCATTGTACGGCTGAGATAATAGATAGCTTGCTCATGGCCTTCTTTGTTCTTCTGAGCTAGTAATGCACCTAACGAATGATCCATCGCTCGAACATACATCAAGAAGGGTATTCCTGAGATTGGAGGTACTAAGACTGGTGGGTTCATCAAGTACCGCTTTATGTCTTCAAATGCTTGCTGGCATTCTTCAGTCCAAATAAAAGACACATCTTTCTTCATCAATTGAGTGAATAGTCTGCAACGTCCAAACAAATTCGAAATGAATCTCCTGATGTAAGCAAGCCGGCCTTGGAATCCTCGTAGCTCTTTTAGGTTGCGTGGAGGACGCATCTCTTGAATGGCTTTGATCTTCTCGGGATCAACGTGTATACCTTTAGAGGTAATAACTAATTCAAGAAATTTTCCAATAGAGGCTCCCAGAAATGACTTGTTGGGATTCATATTGAGTTGATGTTGGCGCATTAGATCGGAGATAGTTCTTAAGTCTTGGATGTGGTCTTCCTTTAGACGACTTTTGACAGCAATATCGTCAACATAGCATTCAACAGTCTTTCGTAAATGATCACGGAAGATGGTACTTATAGCCCGTTGATAGGTGACACCAACGTTCTTAAGACCGAACGGCATGATAGTGTAACAGTAGACTCCGAGAGGAGTACGAAAAGATGTATGTTTCTTATCTTTTGGATGCATCTTGATTTAATTGTATTCTGAGAATCCATCCATAAAATACATTCGTTCGAATCCGCAAGTATTGTCGATCATGACATCAGTTATCAGAAGAGGAAACTCATCTTTGGGACAAGCATCGTTGAGATCTCTAAAGTCAATGTAGACTCGGACCTTCCCCGTTTTCTTCATAACTGGGACGACATTAGCCAGCAAGTCAGGATGTGGTTCTTCTCTGACAAAACTACAAGAGATAAGTTTCTTAACTTCAGTTTCTATGACATCCATCATGTCAGGTCGAAATCGACGTTGTTGTTGTTTAATCGACCTTGCATTGGACAAGATGTTGAACGTGTGGGTAGCAATCTGAGGATCCAGTCCTGGCATATCTTCATAACTCCAGGCGAAGACGTCAATGTATTCCCGGATAAGCTGAATTAATTCTTGCTTGTCTGCTTCCGGAAGGCTTTTACTGATGAAGATAGGTCTTGGCGAGCCCTCTTCTCCAACATCGACCTGAATTAATTGATCTTCAGTAGTGGTTTCTCGTTGTTCGTAATAAGTTTCTACTGAGTGTCTATTCTTTGTGCCCAATGATCTACTTCAGGAGCTTCAACTACGTCTTCCTCTGAGAATTCGACAGAGACCATATTAGAAGATAGTGTCACGCGATGGACGTGTCCGACGCTAGTGTCAGAATCCCATGAAACAGAATCAGAAGAGTTAGATCGCTCTTCTTTGTCAGATTCGGAAGCTTCTGGGGTTGGAATTGGCGAGGTATAGCCTAATCCACGCTTCATTTTGCTGTAGTATTGCAGCAAATTTCTTTTGGAGCGGAGATACGAATGGGAGTTCGCCTTCCTTTACCGCCATTAAGACCGGCTTTAAAATTATAACCCATCTTTTGAATAATATCTTTTGATTGTTGGCTATAACGACGAAGTTGGAGTCTCCCATAATCGACATTTTTGTCTTCGCTATTGGGAGTAGTTTGCTGTTCTGTTCCTTTACTAAAAATTATTGGAAGTTTATCCTTTTTTCTGGAAGGAACTAAAAAGAAGGAATCTAATACTGTTTCAAGTAGTACTTCATTCTGGAGAGGTTGAACTACTCCTATTGCAAGTGGTTCAAAGTTATCTAGCATTTCCAAAAAACATCGAGCATAATAAAAGACATCAGTATACTGCAAAGGAGATGCTATTTTATTGATTTGTACATCATCATTTATAACAGGATTCTTGGCCTTAGCAGAAGGCTTAGTGTAACCACCACTTTTTTAAAACAAGGGTAATTTTGAAACTTTTGTAAATTGATCATGTTAATGATTTATTGGTGAATTTAGATTATTTTTATACCATTTAGTTAGATGTATTATAATTTTGGTATTTTGCTAGTGTAACCTTAGAGCTACTTAGCCTAGAGACTAACCATGACCATGAAAACCTAACCATGTGATTAGATTAGCTAATTACCACTTTCTAGGCTAAGGTTATTTTGGTCATTTGTGACATTTGAATTAATTTGAATTTTGATTAATTAATAATGTGCTAATTAAAATATTAAGCCTTAACCTAGAAGTAACCCTAATCTAGATATGATCATGAGCCTAGATATTTCTTTAGTAGCTTCCAACTAGATGACAAGGTTAGTAATATCTAGATATTATGGCTAAGTAGATATTTAGCTTCAAACCCACTTGTCATGACCACCCAACAAGATGATTAGGACTAGCCTAATTGAACATTAGTTAGTCTCTAGCTAGATTAGAAGAATTAGTTAGAAGGCTTAACTAATTCTTCTAATTAGGAAGAGAGGTTTAATCCCTAACTTGTCATGACTAAAGAGAGGGGTGTAGTGGACCTTTCCCCTTGCCCAAAACCCTTATCCTAACATCATATGGCAGCCCACATTTTTATAAAGTTCCACTTCATCTTCTTCCTCTTTCCATTTTTATTTCAAGCCCCAATTTAGGAGCTTTTTCCTCCAAATTGCTCCTATACCCAAATTTTCTCCAAATTGAACCAAATTTGTTTCATTCTCACCCCCTTGGAGAGGAGAAGCCTCTATTGGCTAGCTAAGAAGAGATTGGAAGGATTTGGAGCCTTGAAGCTTGGTGGAGATCTAGATCTAGGAATTTTACATTGGGAATCCATCTTCCTTTTGGTATGAGCTCTCTAAACCCTTTAATTTTATTTTATAGTGTAAATACATTCATTTAGAACCCCATTTGCATTAGGATACCATTAGAGAGGAGTTGAGGCTCTCATCTTCTTATTTGAAGGTTTTTTCCATTTCATTTTGATACAAATTCGGGGAAATCGAATTTGTGACCACCAAGTGTTCGATACGTGTCCCCAAAGAAACTTTTGTGTCCTTTTTGAGTCGGGATTGGGTGTTTGTGTCCTAAATAGGATACCTGGTGTTGCGTCATGGTATCTCATGATACTCATGGTTAGATTTGGGTATATACATGTGTTTCTTTTGTCCCAAAACAACCAAAATTCGTCATAATATTTATCCACATTTTTAGTAGTAATAACAACTTAGAAATGCCATAACTTTTAGCTCAGAACTCCGATTAATCCCTCTTTTTTTTAATGAACTGTATCGAAGTTAACTTTCCAAATATATATTAATAGGCCAAAATCATTCTACAACTTTCTGTAAAATTGTTTGAGTGTCAGCTGTACGAAAGACGAACGCGTTTCGGTGTTTTTGCGATTTCGGGAGCTTTAGAAAAGTGACTATACGACATAGGCATTTTGTGTAACCTATGAGCCTATGTAGTATGGATATTAAGTGAATATAGGTATCATAGGTTGTCGAGTATATATATATATATGATATATGATATATGATATATATATATATATATATATATATATATATATATATATATATATATATATATATATATATATATATATATATTTTAAACCAAAAACTACGGTCCCCACAAGAGGGAACCCGTTCAAAATTCAAACCACCAAACCAAAGAAAACAAGCGGGGGGAAGCACGCATCCCAAGCGGGGCACGTGGGCCAAGGGGGACGGGGGGTCTGCCCGAGGGGAACCGGGTCCCGAGGCTGGGGCCTGATCGCGTTGGGCGCGACGCCCGAGAGGGGGGAGCGGGGCCCGAAGGAAGGAGGAGCCGCCGAAAACGGGAGGCCGGAGGCGGCCAGCGACCGGAGGGGTCCGACGGGAAGGGCAGGGGCCACGACACCCGAGGGGGGAGCCCACTGCCCAAGGGGGGTGGATGGCGCGTTGTCCGCTGGGGGGCGCGCGACACAAAGCGCCTCGGGCTGCTGCACGCAGGCCAGTGGGGAGAGAGAGGGGCCGGCGGTGGAGCTTGTCCCAGGGCCGACGCCCAAAGCCAGGAGGGCTCCAGCGGGGGAGGCTGGCCCGTATCAGCGCGGACGGAGACTGGGCGGCTGGAGAGAAGCGGCGCCGGGGGGAGAGAGTAGAGAGGTGGGCGGGGAGAGGCCGGGTCCCAGCGCGGCAGGCGACCGGCAGTCGGGAGGGCTAGTAGTAGCGGTGGTACGACCCCAAGACGTGGGCGTACGCCGCCCACTACGCCGCGTAAGAGGAGCCGTGGTCGCCGGAAATAGGCCAGGGAGCCGCGGCCGGCTGGACGGGGACGGAGGGGGCGGAGGCGGGCCAATGGGACGCGGTCGATTGGGCTGGAAGGGGACCCAGTACCACTGCAAGGTGGAGGGGTCCTGGTAGTAGGTCCCCGTCGCCATCGAGGAGGAGGGATACGCGACGGCGGGTTGGACGGCGGGGAGAGAGAGGTGGTCCGCTGCCGAGACCGGAGGGGCTTGGGCGTAGGCCTCTGCCAAGAGGGAAGGTGGCGCAGCGAGTTGGGTGGCGGGATGGGGGAGGAAGTCCTCGGCCGCAGCGGTGGACACGGTGGGTTGGGGGACGAATTGGGGGGGACGACCTCGGACGGGGCGAGGCGCTTAGAGTGGAACCGCTGACGAGGCGGGAGGAGGAGCGAGAGGGGGAGGGGGCTCGGAGATGTAACCCGAAGCCGAAGCGGGGGGGGGAGCTCTGGAGTAGGAGCTGCCGGAGAGAGGGAGACTGCCTGGGCGGGGGGAGCCTGGGCTGGAGGAGCACCTGGGTCTGCCGAGGGAGGGGAGGCGCTACTACGGGGATGGCGACCCTGGGGAGCGGCGGGCCGGGACGTGGCCACGCTGTACGCGGGGCGTCGAGGTAGACTGGCGGAGGGCCGAGTAGGGACGGGGCCACGACGGCCGAGGGCACCGGGAACGTCGATTCCGACGACATCGAGGGCGGCGGCGGCTCCGAGGAAGAGAGGAGAAGGGGGAGGGGCCGCCGCACGCCATGCAAACTCCCCGGGGAAGGGTGGCCTCCCCGCGAGAAGAGCGGCCAGTGGGGCCCGGCCGCCCGGGGACGGTAGGCCACTGGCCGAGGTGGGGAACCCGAGGAGCTGGGGAGCTCCATTACAAGGAATCCACACCCACATGGCTCTTATTATATATATATATATATATATATATATATATATATATATATATATATATATATGTATTATATTGTTAGGTAATATTTGTTAGTTAGTGTGTGTTAATGTTGATACAAATGGTTATCAAGTGAACAAAATATAGATAAGTTATGTGTCAAGGTATTAAAGTTTTGGACAAGGTACTAGTGTGATACTTGGATACCATCAGAATATTGGTATAATGACACTCAAGTATCATGAGTAAGGATAAGTGAGTATTGGGACTTGAGTAATGTATCCTATTTGGTATCGAGTATTAGTATTAGAGTTAATTGGATAAGTATCTAGGAGGATAAGGTATTTGTCAAGTTACTAAAAATTGGGTATTAGAACTAGGTAATAGATAATATCAAGATGTCAAGTACCAAGAGTAGGATGAGTGAGTCCACGTGTGTATGATTGGTAGGTATGGTAAGCATATAATATCTTGGGGCAACTTCGATAGGTAATGGAATAGAATGGTATATTGATATATAGGTATATAATATAGGTAAAGGGTAAATATTAAATATGGATAAAGTGCATATTGGTATATGTTATGGATAGATAAAGATAATGGTATATGTGACATGTATTGGATACATCTATGGATATATAATGATAAATTGGCTAAAGTAATCTTAGATAGTAAGTAACTAGTAGGGATGTAAGATATATATAAGTATTGGAATATAGATATATGTATAGACATATGTTATATGATTTTAGATATTCCTATATGCCTATATAGTTATATAGGTTATATATATATATATATATTATATATATATATATATATATATATATATATATATATATAATATATATATATTATAAAGTAAAGAGATATGGAGATAGAAAAATGGAGAAAATTGTTTCTTCATTCACTTGTATCACAATCAACTTGAGAAGAGCTTTTTATAGGCTTACAATGAAGGTTTAACATCATGACAATTAAAGGAGAAATGCCAAAAGACATAGGGTATGGATAACCAAATGTTATAGGTTATGGATAACCAAAAGACATAGGTTATATAGGCCAAATAATTATGGTAAATTATCTATATTTACAACACTCTTCCTTGGATATTCACCATAATTATTTGGTGGTGTATGCGCATTTGTTGCCTCGTTAAAACTTTACTAAGAAAAAATCTAGCGGGAAAAATCTTAGTCAAGAAAAAGAGTACAACGCGCAAAACTCAAAAATATTCTTCATGAGTCATACTCCCCCTCAATATAATAGATTTTCTTGACTTCGATCACTTTCGTCCTTTGGAGCTCATGTGCATAAAATAATTTTGGTAGAAGGTGCTTATTCGATCTCCTTCGATGAATCCCTCTCGGACTTGCGTAATGCAAACTATATGTCTTTAAATATTATTGCTGGCTCATTTGTAACTATAGGTAGTTGACAATTTTCTCGTATATGATATGATCGATCGCAACCACACACTTTCTCTTGTTGCTTCTTGTAATACAATTAATTCTGCATGGTTAGAGGGAGTTACTACTGAACCTTGCTTTGTTGATCGCCAAGATATAGCTGCATGGTTACTAATAAACATGTAACCTGTTTGGGAGCAACCCTTATGAGGGTTAGAAAAATATTTGAGTCTGCACAACCAACTAGACAAGAATTGTTAGTGGAATCACAGGAGTAAAATAATACCATGTCAGTTGTTCCAAGAGATATCTCAATACATGTTTATCTCTATTCAATGTCTATGAGTAGGTGCAAAACTATATCTAGATAATAAATTAACAAAAAATGCAATACCTGGTCTTGTGTATTGGCTAGATATAATAGTGCTCCAATAGCACTAAATACGATATTTAAGGACCAATAACTCTTTCATCATCTCCCTTTGGTCGGAATGGATCTTTATCTAAATCCAAATTGCGTACAACTATAGGCGTATGCAAACCAAGGCTAACCTTTGTCTTTCCTAAGTCTTTCATTTCAAATTTATTCTTCAAATAGTTTGCAGTTTTCTCCAATTCTATAGGAGACCTGATCAGATTTTATATCATCCATATATACTGCTACTATCGAGAATTCATTTTCGAATTTCTTAATGAAGACACATGGATAAATTTGACTATTTTTGTATCATTCCTTAGTCAAATATATAATAAGATGATTATACCACATTCTTTCGAATTATTTTAATTCATATAATGCTCGTCTAATTTGAACACATGCCCTTAGACTTAGTCTTTGGCATTGTAAATGCTTCTGGAATTTTATATAGATTTCAGTATCTAAGTCTCCGTATAAATATGCAGTTGTAACATCCATAAATCTTATATCAAAATTTTTAGAAACTGCGAGACTAATTAGATATCTAAAAATGACTTCCGTAACTGGAGAGCATGTCTCAACGTAGTCAATTCCAGGTCGAGAGAAACCCTGTGCTACAAGTTGGGCTTTGTATCTTTCAACTTCGTTTCTCTCATTTTATTTTCTCACGAAACACCCATTTAAAACTAATATGGTTTATGCCCTTTGGTGTTTCCACTATAGGTCCAAACATACCATGTTTTTCTAAATATTTTAATTCTGCTTGAATAACATCTTTCCAGATTGGCCAATCTATTCTTTGTCGATATTCATTTATACTACGTGGTTTATTTTCACAATCATCGTTGTCCTTTGATATTTCAGTAGCTACTGTATAGCTAAATATGTCATCGATGACAAGTGCTTGTCTATTCCACAATTTACCGAAACATGCACAGAATATCGAGATCTCTTTATTTTCAGGTACCTGTGCCTCTCTAGAGGCATCCATAGGCATTTCGATGAATTTGAAAACATGCACATCTTCATTATTTGTTTTCGGAGCTCCGGCCACTATTGGACTTTTATCAGGACAAGATGTTTTATTAGCTCTCCTCTATCAAAGAGCACTATCCTTGGAACCTATAGGCCTACCACGATTTTGACGTGTAGTAGTATATTCATTTGCCGCCGTGTTTGGATGTTGTCCAATTGGAACAATGATTATAGACGGCACATTCATAGCTGCCACATGTGATCATGTTACCTTTACGACATCAATAAATGCATGAGGTAATTGATTAGCAATTCCTTGCAAATGTATCATTCTTCTTGTCTCATAATCATATTGTGGAGTTCTTAGAACTTGATGAGATAGAGTAGGCGTATTCCATGTCAATTCACGCCGTTAATTAGCAATAGTTTGTTCTATATGAACAATTTGTTGCTTACCTCCCCCTAACGGTGGGAAGACTCTCTCATCAAATTGGCAATCATCAAATCTTGTAGTAAAGACATCACCAATCATTGATTTTTAAATACCTTATTATGTAAGAAAACTCAAAACTAATGTATATTTATCAAACATCATTGGGAATCCATCTTAGTTCTTTTGGGAGATAGAACTGGGATATATATTGTACATCCAAACATTTTTAAATATGAAATATTTGGTTGTTTACCACTAACAAGTTGTATATTTGAAAATATATGGAAGGCAATGGATCTAAATTTAACTAGAGATGCAACATATTGAACATCATGTCCCCAAGCCTCAATTTGCAAATCCGATTGCATTAGTAAGGTCCAACTATAAGTTTGAGATGTTTAATACATGACTCAGCTAACCCAATCCCCAATAATGTACAATAAAAATAATAAAACTTGACTTAATCAAGTTATCAGGAAACTGAAATCTATGTTAAATAATTTGGGCCAAAAGACAAGAAAATACAAGATTTCTAGTAGACAATAGAAAAACATATGACCATCTAGTAGATGCATCTATGGTACCACTAAATATCTAAAAGGACCACTAGCATGATGAATATAACCACAAATATCTCCTTATATTCTTTACAAAAAATAAAAGATTCATTCTTAACTTTAGAAAAGATGGTCTAGTTATAATCTTCCCTTGTAAACAAGGAACAAGTAGGTGATTCTTCGATAAGCCAATGTCGTAATTTTTCAATAAATATCCACAAAGATTATTAATGATCTGATTGAACATAATTTGTCCCGGATGACCCAAAGGGTCATGCCAAATGTTATATAAGGCAGGATCATTGGCTTTATATTTTGCCACATTCATATTAGATTCAATTATGCCAATGGTGGTGAAATATAAACCCATCGAAAGAAGAGATAATTCTTCTAATGTGAGCATTTTGCTCCCAACATTAGATGTGCTACATAATGACTCTTTGTTGTTATCATTTCGAGTTTCAATATGGTACCCATTTTGTGTATATCCTTGAAACTTAACAAATTCTTTCCGAAACTACTTGAATATAACATATTCTGCAATAGGTTTGAGTACCATTGGGTAACATGATGTCTGCTCTTCCAATACCCTTAATTATATGGGCTGATCCAGCTATTGTTGGCACTTTATGCATGTCAAATACTAACTTTGGCAAGAACTTTTGATTCTTCAAAATCATATGTGTTGTAGCACTCTCTACCAAACACATATCTAAGTCATTTTTCTTGGGTTCTTTGAATCTCTTAATCTCTTGTTGAGTAGCTCGACAATGCTTAATCAATGTCTATCTTTGTCATATTACGACAAGCATTACTTCTCCATGAAGCAAAATAAAAATATTATGAACTTATATATTCTAGCTAGCATAAGTATAATAAGAAAAATTAAGCATTTCACGTGATAATATCATATTATAGAAATGTAACTCCAAATTTATAATATATTTTTTAATAAAACAAAACTCTCATGGCCTAGACATTCCATGATTGAAACCAAAAATAAAACATGACATCAAATTTAAATGCTTTATAAGTAGTTGAAATAAACATAAACTGACCGAGTGCTCATTCAATGGAAGGTGGATTTTCAAGCATCTTCTCAAACTGTTCATTTGTAACTTTTTCCGTTTGATCCTAAAAAAATAGGATCGAAACAATTTTTATTTGTTTATTTTGAGGATTTGAATTCCCTTTAGAGTTTGTTGTCCACTTGTTCCATTTATTGTTTTGTGAAACACCGGTTCCACCTTTGTAAGGTTGATAACCATGACCATATCTTTCATAATTATTTTCATTCCCTCTCCCGCGTCCTCTCCCACGACCTCTGCTAATTTCAAAATTATTGGCATTTGTTCCAAGAATTTCCATTGACCCAATTGGTCTAGAGTTGTGATTTTTCATGAGAACGTTGCTATTTGCCTCTGCTACAAGGAGACAATCACCGGTTCAAAGTATCTTATGAAATCTTTTTCACGATATTATTACTGCAAAGCACATTATTTGGATAAAAATGGAGAGGATTTTCTCAATCATTTGAGTCTCTGTTACTTTTTTTCGACACAATCTTAGGCGAGAAACAATATTAAACAGAGCACAATTATATTATTTAACATTTTACAGTCATGGTATCTTAGATTCAACCATTCACTTTGAGCAGTCAGAAGGATTACCATTCTTTGGTGGTCAAATCCATCATTTAGAGATGTCCACAAATTCAATGGATCATTCTCACATAGATATTCTGTTTTTAGATCATCATGGATATGATGTCGTAGAAAAATCAAATCAAAGCCTTGACCTTGGTTTCAAAACTTTATTTATTTTTCTTCTTAATAGTACCATCAAGCTTGTTGGACTGCAATTGTAACTTTGCATCCATTGCCATAATAAATAATTATCTCGGCTTACATCAAGAGCTTTGAATTCAAGCTTTGTAAGATTCAACATCTACATGACAGAAAATAATTACATTAGATATAAATTAATAATAAAATTGATAAGCGCTTTCAAGATTACAAAACTTCACATATGCCACAATATGATGAAACGTTATCAAAAAAATATACCTTATGTGTATCACATATACAACAATGTGGTAAACGCTATCAAAGAATATTATTTCATATGTATCATATATACAACAATGTGATAAAACGCTATCAAAGAATATTATGTCTTATTTGTATCACATATACAACAATGTGATAAAACGCTACTAAAGAATATTATGTCTTATGCTTATCACATATACAATAATGTGATCATTTTATAATAATATATTTTGGGTACTTTTTTTTATATAATTAGATTCACATATACAACAATGTGAAGTAGTACATTATAGAATTCAAATAAATAAAATAATAAAATAAAAGATTCACATAAACTAGTCTAATGTAATTAACTAATTCCAAATAAGTTACAAAAATTCAAGGTATTATATATTAATTTAGTAGTTCATACAAAATAATATAGAAATAAAATTTATACATAATCTTAAATAGATTATCATAAATTTTATATTTTGAATGAAATTGCGAATATGTTCAATACAAATTTAGATTCAAAACTAAAAGAGAAAGTAGATCTAGAAAACTTACATTCTAATCGATCTATAAACATAAAAATCAAACATGTATTTAATTTTACTAAAACATGCATATAACTAAGTATACAAGATTAGACTTACCTCTTCAATATAAGTGACTTCTACCTTTCTTTTCTTAAGAGAACTATTTCTCCCTTATGTGAAATATTTCTTCCTTCTTCTATTTCCTAGAGCATCGTGCTGATAACGTATTATAAAGTAAAGAGTATGAAGATAGAAAAATGGAGAAAATTGTTTCTTCATTCACTTGTATCACAATCAACTTGAGAAGAGCCTTTTATATAGGCTTACAATGAAGGTTTAACATCATCATGACAATTAAAGGAGAAATGCCAAAAGACATAGGTTATGGATAACCAAATGTCATAGGTTATGGATAACCAAAAGACATAGGTTATATATGCCAAATAATTATGGTAAATTATCCATATTTACAACAATATATTTTATATATATATATAATATATATATATATATATATATATATATATATATATATATATATATATATATATATATATATATATAGTAGTGTGGGGTTTAGATATATGTTATATGCTGTATATAGTTATATGTATATATGTAGTAACCTAGTCTACTTTGTGTTAGTCTTGAGATTAGCCTAGATTTGACCCAATAGCTTTAAAGGACTAGTTTGACTAGAGTTTGACCAAACCATAGAATATGGACCTAGTTTGACTAGAATGTTGACCAAGGTTGGTTGACTTAACCTAGATTGACCTAGAATCATATAGATTGTATTGTATACTTTAGTTTTTTTCGTATTGAACACATCATAACCTGTGTTGCTCTAAATAGGACTCAGCTACTCCTGTACGGACATCTATTCTCATCAGTCGTTCAGGATCTCAGGTGAGTACATTCTTTGATCGTTTCATACTTGCTGGGACTTATATTCTTGCTCTAGATTACTTTACTTGATGCTGTTATGTTGTTAACACGGATTGGGACTATATGGATCTTTTTATGAGATATTATTCCCCTCGAGAGCATCAGATACGTCATGTCATGTGCTTTTTACTTACATCATGTATTCATGTGCTTCCACTATTCATGTATACTCTTGTGATTCATGTACTCTCATATTCATAGAGCCTTCATGTATAACTATTCATGTGCACTCATTTATTGAGCTTCATGTGAAATCATGTACAATAACATAACTTGTCTAGATCCTTGTGTATTGATTAGGGTACGGAGGAGTAGTAGTGGTTATATGATCAATTCCAAAGTAGGTATTCATGTGCAACTCTGTAGTTTATTTATGTGCAAATTTTAAGCCGTTTACATAACCATCTTGTGCTCTAAATCACTAGTCACTTATAGTTCTTTACTTATAGTAGATATTTCCAGTTACAGATACCTCTCTTATCTTTCATGTATATTTCTTACTGTTCATGTATCTTACTCTATTGTTTGTTTTATATTTCCTGCCATGATATGAACTACGTGAGAGACATGTATTGCCATGATATGAACTACGTGAGAGACATGTATTCGTTCCCGTCCTGACTGGACCTGTTGAAAATATTACAAATAACACCGAGGAGTTCTGTCCTACTTACTACGGAGCAGACCTGGATGACACTTGTGAGTTGGACCCACAGGAGGATCCAGCTCTAGTTGAGGACATCACCCCTATTGCCTAGGCTAGATAGCTAGGCTTTATCTTATTTCTTTATGTCTTGTATTTGACAATATGATTTGTATTATTTCTGGATGTTGTGTCGTTTAAGCACTTAGACTTATTTTTTTCTGTTTGTATGTTCTCTTTGAGATTTCATATCTATCTTATCGTGTCTTTTATCTACCTCTAGTGATGTGATTGAGTTGTATCTTCTGAGATTGTCCTCCGTTCGAAGAGTATATTATATTTGTGTTTAGTTGTGATTGTGACCTAGAATAGTGTTATACCACCGATACTACGACGTAGGCTGGACGTACCTACTTCTCGTGTCACGCCCCGATTCCGTCGAATCGATAGTCGTCCCCCGGGCATGATGACGTGCGAGCCTAATTTGCGATCGCACAAGGCCTAGTCATAAGGTAATCCGAGACACGAGATCTAAGAGAGTACGCAGACAAATTGATACACACAATAAGTAAAGGAAACTTGATCTTTATTGATAATGAACATCTTTTAGAGACTCCGATACGAGACTCATTGCCGTACGGGCTACAACATGACTCGATTACAAAAGAGTGCCGATGAGATAGTCGTTCCATACATTGTACACATCCCTCAATATACACAAGTACTCCATTAACCTGGATGGAAGGGATGCTGAGTCATTTTCCTTGGACTGTCGAGAGCCTTCAAAAGTGGAGTCGTAGAGTAATTCTTCGACGCACGGCCGAAGCTTCAAAAGTTAAGAACGCCGCCGAGCTAGCTGGCACGTCCTTCCTGGTTCGCGGGACCTGCAAAGAGCGAGGATCAGCACGAAACACATGTACTGGCGAATGGCTAATTAAATCCAAGCTCTGCATTTGATTCAAGAAGTTTCGTAAACATGTTAGCTAGCTATTTCAATGATCTTTCTAACCATCCTGTTTGATTTGCATGTTAACATGTTTTGAGGCAAGCATATGAAATTGAATATCATTAAGCAACTATCATGTTCCTTCCGTGTCCCGTGCACCTGTTAAGCAGTGAAGGGGGTATGAAGGCCACTGGCAATGTCAAGCCATCGCGGACTATAGCATTTGGTTAGACGACGCCCCTTTCGCGTCGGGTAGCGAGCCCTGTGCGAAAGTGCCCGTATAACTTGCGCCGATGAAGGGTTGGCGCTGCTACACTCGTTCCTCCTGGGCCGAATCGGTCCCTTGGCCTAGGCAACCGTTCGAGGAAACTTCACCTTGTCGACAAGTTGTCCAATAACCGTTTTCCTTTGGACTTAGTTGATTTGCTTACTTGACCGTATCGCTGCGATAAACGTTAATCGATTCATTCATTATTTTGCATAGGCTAAGTGGATTTGCGTAAGAAACACGTTTTCCATTTTTAAAACCGGCAGTTTGATAGCAAGTGTTTCGTGAAGAATCGTGCCACAATTTCTTTGATTCTATACTATTATGACAAGCATTCATTTACTTCACATATTGAGTTTGAAGTAGAGGGACGAGACGAAGGAGGTCAGCCACTCGCCTTAGCCTTGTTTCAAGCGAGCGACCGGTTGGCTGTGCTGACGTCGCCTACGCGATCACCTGCAATCGTATAAGCAACTAATTAGAACACTGTATAACTCAAGTATATTCGATATGAATGCGAAGCTCGAAAATGCGTCACAAAAACACATCGAAAACATTCACGAAAAACGCATTCACGAAAACCAAAGCCAAAGTCAAATCAGGTACGGCATGAAAACCAGAGCAACGGGTGGTCTCTCCCGACTCAGCCGCAGAGCCAATCCTCGAGGCGCAACCCGCTGAATATGGGACTTGGTTCCGAAGAAGACATTCCATAACGAGGAATGGATCTTAATTCAACCATTCCCGTTCGATCGACTCGGTCGATCCCGACCTATCGGTCCTGACCGAATCGATAGAGACAGTGTTCCTTTCTCGCGCACCCCGTGGACAGAGTACGGGGCACGATGTAGGGATGGGGCACTACACCATAACCAACTAATAAAAAGTTTTGTCCTCGAAACTTAAAGATAAAACCTACCTCTACGGGAATAACGAAGGAAATTTCTCTTTCATGTCCGATTCAAGCTCCCACGTCGACTCTTCGACCGAATGGTTCCTCCAGAGGACGCGGACGAGAGGGATCGCTCGATTGCGCAGCAGCTTATCCTTGCGTTCTATGATTTGAACTGGCTCTTCAACGTAGGATAAGTCGGACTTTAGCTCCAGCTAGCCAAAATCTACCATGTGGCTCGGGTCGTGCATGTACTTCTGCAGTTGAGAGAAATGGAAGACATTGTGTACACCTTCAAGCGCCGGCGGTAAAGCAATTTTATAGGCCACCGGGGCGACCCGTTCAAGTATTTCGAACGGCCCAACGAATCTCGGACTCAACTTCCCCTTTGCGCCGAACCGAGTAACTCCCCGCATGGGCGACACTTTGAGAAATACGTGATCGCCTTCTAGAAACTCGAGCGGTCGACGATGAATGTCCGCATAGCTTTTCTGACGACTCTGTGCAGTCTTTAGTCTTTCCCGAATGAGCCGAATTTTCTGCACGGTCTGTTCCACCAGTTCTGGGCCGAGAATCTGCCGCTCTCCGACTTCGTCCCAGCAAATGGGTGATCGGCACTTGCGTCCGTACAAGGCTTCATACGGCGCCATTTGAATGCTGGATTGATAGCTGTTGTTGTATGCAAATTCGGCCAGAGGTAGATGATTGTCCCAGCTTGATTTGAAGTCAATTGCGCAGAGCCGTAGCATGTCTTCGAGAATCTGATTGACGCGCTCCGTTTGGCCGTCGGTCTGAGGATGGTAAGCTGAGCTGAACTGCAACTTGGTACCCAGCGCCGACTGAAGGCTACTCCAGAATTACGACATGAACCGTGAATCCCGATCAGAGGCGATGGATACTGGAACTCCGTGCAGCCGTACTATCTCATCAAGATATATCTGTGCCAGGCGATCAACGCTCCAAGTAATTTTGATGGCAATAAAATGCGCTGACTTGGTTAATCGATCGACGATGACCCAGATAGCATCATTTCCCTGCGGCGTCTTCGGCAGACCAACAATGAAATCCATGCACACGTGCTGCCACTTCCATTCTGGAATCGCCAGATTCTGCATCTCCCCGCCCGGTCTTTGGTGCTCAGCTTTCACCTGCTGACAGGCCATGCATTGCGACACGAAGAGTGCCACATCTCTTTTCATCCCGTGCCACCAGAAGTTTGTGCGGAGGTCCTTGTACATCTTCGTGCTACCGGGATGCAAAGTGTATTTCGCATAGTGCGCCTCCGACAGGATCTCCTTTCTGAGTTCTGAATTGTCCGAAACGTATAGCCTACCCTTCAATCGAAGCACGTCGGTTTCGTCTTCTGCAAAGTCAGTCGTCCTGCCCGTCGAGATTAGCTCTCGCACTTTCTTCAGGTATGGATCGTCCGTCTGAGCGGTCTTGATCTTATTAAGCAAGCTCGGCTCTAACTGCAACTTTGCCAACTGCACATTCTGGAATCTGACTCGGAGCTCGATGCCCATCACTTCTAGGTCACGTAGCAGTCTGGGGTCGATGGATAATGAGGCAATGTACTTCCGACTCAAGGCGTCCGCCACAACATTTCCCTTTCCCGGCGTATAGTCGATAGTCAAGTCGTAATCCTTGATCAGTTCAAGCCAGCGCCTCTGCCGCAAGTTCAGTTCCCTCTGCATGAATAGATACTTGAGGCTCTTGTGATCGGTGTAGATCGTGCATGCCACGCCATAGAGGTAGTGACGCCACAATTTCAGCGCAAACACAATTGCCGCTAACTCCAGCTCGTACGTGGGATAATTTTTCTCGTGCGGCTTTAGCTGTCGGGAAGCAAATATATCACCTTGTTCCTCTGCATCAGCACACACCCCAAGTCCTGACCGGACGCGTCGCTGAATATCTGGAAACCCTCAGTCCCTTCTGGAAGTGCGGGTATCGGGGCCGAGACGAGCCGTTGCTTTAATTCTTATAATGAAGCTTCGCAGTCGTCTGACCAGTCAAATACGACTCCTTTCTGGGTGAGGCGAGTCAGAGGCGATGCGATCTTCGCGAAGTCTTTCACGAAGCGTCAGTAGTATCCCGCTAGGCCAAGGAAACTTCGAATCTTGCCGACGGACGCTGGCCGTTTCCAATCGACAATGGCTTCAACTTTCTTTGGGTCGACCGTAATGCCTTCAGCAGAAATGATGTGTCCGAGGAATGCGACGCTGCTAAGCCAGAATTCACATTTGCTTCGCTTCGCGTATAGTTGATTTTCTCAAAGGGTCTGAAGCACGGTCCACAGATGCTCAGTGTGTTGCTGCCTATTCTTCAAGTAGACGAGTATATCGTCGATAAAGACTACTACGAACTTGTCGAGGAATGGTCGGAACACTCGATTCATTAAATCCATGAAAGCGGCAGGGGCATTCGTTAGGCCGAACGATATTACCAGGAACTCGTAATGGCCGTATCGAGTATGGAAGGCAGACTTCGGCACATCGTCCGGCTTGATCTTGAGTTGATGGTAACCCGAACGCAGATCAATTTTAGAGAACATCGTGGCTCCTTGAAGCTGATCAAACAGATCATCTATGCGGGACATGGGGTATTTGTTCTGGACGGTGGCTTTATTCAGCTCGCGGTAGTCGATACAAAGACGCATAGAGCCATTCTTCTTCTTGACAAACAGCACGGGCGCTCCCCAGGGCGAGACGCTGGGTCGGATGAATCCCTTATCGAGCAATTCTTGTAGCTGCACCTTGAGTTCTTTAAGCTCTGCAGGGGCTATTCTGTATGGGGTCTTCGAGATCGGTCGAGTGTCGGAGAAGGTATCGATAGTGAACTCAATCTCTCGATCGGGCGGCATACCGGGCAGCTCGTCCGGGAACACATCGGGGAATTCTGCCACAACGTCGGTCTGACCCGCGTTTGCACCATCCTGTCGCATGTCTCGAACGGAAGCTAGATAGCCTTCGCACCCGGAATGCAACATCTGTCGAGCAGATATTGCGGAGATCACCATGCAGGTCGACGACGCCTCACCACACGAGTAGCAGAATTCAAGCACTCCAGGTATACGAAATGTGACCTTCTTTTCAGCGCAGTCTATGGTTGCGTTGCACGGACCAAGCCAATCCATCCCCAGAATGATATCGTAGTCCTTAATATTTAGAACTATCGCATCGAGACTGACCTTTTGACCACCTATACAGATGATTCCGTCTCTGCAGACTAAGTTTGCAAGTAGTAGCGTGCCCGACGGTACGTTAACAGAGAGATCGAGGCCCAGTGGTGTCAAGAAGAATTTTTTCTCGGCGGCAAAGTCCGCCGATATAAAACTATGTGTGGCACCTGAATCAAACAATACATGAGCAGGTTTATTATTGAATTGCAGTATACCTGTCACGACTGTATCGGATGCGAGCGCTTCGTCGCGAGTCATGGCGTAGACGCGGCCCTGAGCATTGGGGCGTCGGTCTTGGCCATTCTGTTGTGCGGTCGGTGGAGCCCGAGGTGCTTGGCCTCGATTTTGTTGATGTTGCGGGGGACGTTAGTTCGACGTAGCTTCCGGACAGTCCCTTACGAGGTGATCTCTTTTGCCGCACGCGAAACATACTCTGTGCTTAAGTCGGCACTCAGTGTCCAGGTGCCCGTCCATGTGGCAGAAATTGCAGACCATCCGCTCCTTCGTCTGGTTGCCGCGATATTGACGCTTATGTGCGTTGTTGCCTCCCGTATTACTATGGCGTTTGTTATTAAAGTAAACAGCGCCGGTAGTAGTAGGAGGGTACTCGAACTCCAGACGGATGGCATGGTTGAGTGCCTCGCCCACAGTTTTGTATTCCGGCACCGAGATATGAGCACGGACACGGGAACGCAGGCCCACTACAAATCGTTTTGCTTGACTTGCAGTGGTAGGTAAGTAGTCTCCAGCAAACTTGGCCAGTTTGTTGAATTTGGCCGCATATTGTCGTACAGTCATATTCCCCTACGTCAACTGCATAAACTCGTTTTCTTTTTCCTGTCGTATGGCTGCAGAAAGATGTTCGTTCTCGAACGCGTTTCTGAATGTCGCCCATGAGATCGCCGTCGTCTCGTCTTTACGTCGAATAGCCCGCTTCTGCACAGTCCACCAATCGTGCGCGTTCATTCGAAGTAAAAGTTGAGCACACGCGACTTTCTTCGAGTCCTTGACACCCAGAAGCTCGAACTTGTCTTCCAGCTCCTCCAACCAGTCGATCGCCACGGAGGGATCTTCTGTGCCGTTGAAGGAAGTGCGGCAGCTTTTCGTGAATTTTGACACGTCGAAATTAGAACTTCTCGGTGCTGCAGGTGAGAGCACGGGCACCTCTGGTTCGGCTTCGTTGGATCGAACCGCAGGCTGGAATTGTTGTTATTTGCCCATGACCGACTGTACGATCTACTGGAGGGTATTCAGCTGCTGCTGCTGCAGCTTGAATTGAGCCTCGAACCGATTCTCAAATTGAGTCTGACGAGCCTCCGCTTGCTGATGATGGAGCTCGTTTTGACGTTGCTTGCATTTCAAGCATCTGCAGCATACGTTGCATCGGGTCGCCGGAAGGTCCGGCTATGGTAGGCGTCATTCCCGTTGGGTTGACGGAATGCTCGGGTCTAGAAGCACTCGAGCCGCTGGAAGCGCTCGTCTCGTCTTCCGTCTGAGCTCCCGAAACTGCAGGGAAAAGAAAAGGCAACTCTCGTTAGTTTCAGAAAATATACTGGGTTCAGCGTATGGAACAACTCTTCTCATCGACACGAGGTCAACGGTTGGAGACTAGAACTCGACACTGGAGGCCAAGGACGTAAAGCCGTGCTCTGATACCATTATGTCACGCCCCGATTCCGTCGAATCGATAGTCGTCCCCCGGGCATGATGCCGTGCAAACCTAATTTGCGATCGCACAAGGCCTAGTCATAAGGTAATCCGAGACACGAGATCTAAGAGAGTACTAAGACAAATTGATACACACAATAAGTAAAGAAAACTTGATCTTTATTGATAATGAACATCTTTTACAGACTCCGATACAAGACTCATTACTGCATGGGCTACAACATGACTCGATTACAAAAGAGTGGCGATGAGATAGTCGTTCCATACATTGCACACATCCCTCAATGTACACAAGTACTCCATTGACCTGGATGGGAGGGACGCTGAGTCATTTTCCTTGGACTGTCGAGAGCCTTCAAAAGTGGAGTCGCAGAGTAAGTCTTCAACGCACGGCCGAAGCTTCAAAAGTCAAGAACGCCGCCGAGCTAGCTGGCACGTCCTTCCTGGTTCGCGGGACCTGCAAAGAGCGAGGATCAGCACGAAACACATGTACTGGTGAATGGCTAATTAAATCCAAGCTCTGCATTTGATTCAAGAAGTTTCGTAAACATGTTAGCTAGCTTTTCAATGATCTTTCTAACCATCCTGTTCGATTTGCATGTTAACATGTTTTGAGGCAAGCATATAAAATTGAATATCATTAAGCAACTATCATGTTCCTTCCGTATCCCGTGCACCTGTTAAGCAGTGAAGGGGGTATGAAGGCCACTGGCAATGTCAAGCCATCGCGGACTATAGCATTTGGTTAGACGACGCCCCTTTCGCGTCGGGTAGCGAGCCCTGTGCGAAAGTGCCCGCATATCTCGTGCCGATGAAGGGTTGGGCAACCGTTCGAGGAAACTTCACCTTGTCGACAAGTTGTCCAATGACCGTTTTCCTTTGGACTTAGTTGATTTGCTTACTTGACCGTATCGTTGCGATAAACGTTAATCGATTCATTCATTGTTTTGCATAGGCTAAGTGGATTTGCGTAAGAAACACGTTTTCTATTTTCAAAACCGGCAGTTTGATAGCAAGTGTTTCGTGAAGAATCGTGCCACGATTTCTTTGATTCTATACTATTATGACAAGCATTCATTTACTTCACATATTGAGTTTGAAGTAGAGGGACGAGATGAAGGAGGTCAGCCACTCGCCTTAGCCTTGTTTCAAGCGAGCGACCGGTTGGCTGCGCTGACGTCGCCTACGCGATCACCTGCAATCGCATAAGCAACTGATTAGAACACTGTATAACTCAAGGATATTCGATATGAATTGGAAGCTCGAAAATGCGTCACGAAAACCCATCGAAAATATTCATGAAAAATGCATTCACGAAAACCAAAGCCAAAGCCAAATCAAGTGCGACATGAAAACCAGAGCAACGGAAGGTCTCTTCCGACTCAGCCGCAGAGCCAATCCTCGAGGCGCAACCCGCTGAATATGGGACTTGGTTCCGAAGAAGACATTCCATAACGAGGAATGGATCTTAATTCAACCGTTCCCGTTCGATCGACTCGGTCGATCTCGACCTATCGGTCCTGACCGAATCGATAGCGACAGTGTTCCTTTCTCGCGCACCCCGTGGACAGAGTACGGGGCACGATGTAGGGACGGGGCACTACATCTCGTGTTGTGACACGTTTTTAGTGGTGGCCCATGCAGGTCGAGAGTCGCATTAGTACGATATCGTATTAGCACAACGACTTAGTTGTACTACTACGAGCCTGCGATTTAGTGTAGGAAGTAAGGTATTAGAATAAGAGGATACTCAATCACAGTTAGAATACCTTGAGAGATTCCTGGGATGACCCTTGAGAATCTCATTATAAACTATCTCAAGATTCGATTCCATCAGTTACTTCCTACCTTCCTTGTTCGTTGGTGAATTTGATTCTTGGTGTTCATTGCTGATTTAATTTTATACCAAAATAAATCATATGGGCTAGGTCACGTCAGTTATGGAATCTAGAGTCTTCTACAGTCATATTAGCTGGTATGGAGAGGACATATAGTCTGATTTTGGATATATTTCTCGGGTGTAGAAATTTAAGGTTTTCGCAGCCAAGCTAGCGGCAATGCGAAAATTTTAAATACCATTATTCTAGAGATATGTACCTTAGTCGCAGACTCTATGGTTTATCGTAGCCTTGCTTACTAGTATAACGAGGATTCTGAGTATCATGATTTTGCACAGACGCATATGATTATCAGATTGTATCTTGAGAAGGTTCTTAAACATATCATCCCTACCTTCTGTTTCAGTCTTTTAAAAAAAAATTTGTTTTGTTTCATCATCAATTAACTTAGGAGTAGGGATAGTTTAGTTATTTAGTCTAATCCCTTGTAGAACTTCATTTAGATATAATTCTTTCATAATACAATGAATTGATGACTTGTGATAGGTCTTTATCTTAGAGATGATAGTATAGCTCTGACATTAGAACAACATAAAATTTCATCCCAAGGAATGAAATTATAGGAATTTGCGCTGAACGGAACGATTTTTGTAAAATTGCAAAGTCAAGGACACAACTCCAATTGAGTTCTCTTGGCGGCTTGGAGGGGGGCCTCCAAGTGAGTTGGGGGGGGGGGGGGGGGGAGGGCCTTCAACGGCTAGTTTCCATTCTTCTTTTCTTTCTTTCTTTCTTTCTTTCTTCTTCTGCTTTCTCAACGGCTGCTTTCTTTCTTCGTCGTTTTGAGCATTGGATTACAGCGTATTCTCCTTGTCCCAGATTCGATATTAACACTTCTAATCTTGCTGAATGTTTTAACAATTGGATTAAGAAGTTACGTGATAAACCAATAACGATACTTCTCGATGGTATTAGAGCCAAGATTATCACACTTCATGAAAAGAATAGAAACGCTGCTGAAAAGATAGAAACAAGTTTTTGTCCGAGAATATTGAAAACTATGGCTAATATTATCAAAGAAAGAACTCATATAGAGATATTAGCATTTAATGGCTATACATATGAAGTGATGGATCGTGCAACAAGTAGAACATACGTTGTACGGTTAGACGATAGTTCTTGTACATGTGGTAGACGTATCATACTTATATTCCATGTATACATGTATGTTTTGTGTGTAGATATTATAATTTTAATTTTGAAAGATTTTATCATTCACTATTTTCAACTGCAAACTTACGAAATTCTCGTACCCTACCAGATTCAAGCACCCTAGGTAAGAGGAGAAATTGGAGTACCATCGGTTCGACGTAATGTCGGCAGACCAAAGAAGCATCGTATAAAATCTCGGGAAGAATCGACACGAGAGAATCGTTGCAGTAACTGTGGTGCAATGGGACACAACCGAAGAAGATGTACCAGCCAGCCAAGAGAGTGATGCAAAGACAAGAATTCAAAAGTTCATTTTACTGCTACTACCCAAAGACAATAGTTCTCGAGTTCATTTTATCATACTTGTTTGCATACAAGAGTTCATTTTACTACTACTACTTAAAGACAAGATATTGTAATTTTACTACAACTTTTTTGCAATCTATCTAGATCTTCGAGTAATTCTATGATAAGCTAGTCTTGCAACACTACTTAGGCTTATACTACTCCTTTTGCCTGCAGTATCATCCCCTCTCGCCTCCTCCTCCTCCTCCTCCTACTTCTCCTCCTGGTTATCATCAGTCTCCTGCTCTGCCTGAGTCTGAGTAGGAACCGGTGCTGATGGAGTGGACAGAAGTTGGATGTACGTCTCCATACTTGGAAAATCAGATCCCTCCCCAGGGTAGTACTGACTACTCTCCCGAGGGTAGTACTGACTTCTCTCCCCAGGGTAGTAGTGACTACTCTCCCCAGGGTAGTACTGACTACTCTTTCCAGCTTGGTACCGAGTAGATCCCTCCGCAGGGTAGTACTGAGTAAGTTGCTCTCCAGGAATTTCCTCAGCTTCCTCTTGCTGAGGAGCTTCGTCCTCTCCAGCAGCGTTCCTCCTACGGCGCGAGTGTCTCCGTCGTACAACGCCGCTTGGATAATTTGCCGGAAGACGCAACTGTACTGGAGGCATCTCGGGGTCCCGTCCAAGGCCTAGGCGATCAACACGTTCTACTAGTTCCTACATAAGTGCTCGACTATGCTGCAAGCATTCCAAGGTCTCTGGTTGTTAGAAAGATTGTTGGTATTGATCAGTCTGAAATATGATAGCAGTTGATAAGAAATGATTGTATTCGTGGTTTTTAATATCTAACTTAGGGTTTAATCATACCAAATCAGATATCCCATTAACCAAAGCACGCAAACTAGAATCGTCAATGGCTCTGCATTTGAACCTGGGTTCCTCATAATCATAGACTCTGTTTACAACTCGAGGAGATCCCCACCATTTCCTATAAGTGTAGTCACCCATGTCTGCGTAACATAGAAGAATATTAACAAAATTGGACGAAATTGAGTAAGTCATAATTGGACGAAAAATTTACTTACAATCATCCGGAGATTGGATTACTGGAGACATGTTCCTCACGCTATAATTGTCAAATCGACGATTCCATTTAACAATTGTAGCATTGATTCTACTCATTGCATTAGATGGAGCATAATTGATTGAGGGCGGATCATCTGGAATTATCTGTCTCCTTCTGAATTGTCGAAGAACACGATCTCCCGGATGATACATTATATACCGATCGTATATAATATACGATCTATACATACTATACCAATATGACAGTCTTTTTATTTTTGGATCATTTTCTGTAATTGTATATGGTGTCCATGCCACCTGTTTAACGACAATGTATGAATAAGTACAACAATTTAAAGTCATTCATCAAATAATTAAATCATTACCTCACTATACTGCAATATATCAAATTGTTCACGATAAAGTGAGACAGCCTTGTATTGACAATGTTGTTGATCTACAACATCCGTCGACCAACGTATAGCAACAGGAAAGACTCCAAGATCACTAGTTACACTGGTAACCGGTCTACCATTATAGAAGTGCTCGTACGACCAGACCTACAACAAATATAGTAAAAAAATTCAGTACAAAGTAAATACAATGAAATACAAATACTCATGCGAGTCTTCTTACCTGAACAAGTGACATACATCCACAAATACTCTTACAGGTTTTCATAGTAAACAATTCAGTCAGCATTGCATAGAGATATGCTAAAGCAGCAGCTCCCCATGCATGACTAGTTGGTTTGGTCAAATCAGCTAAAAATGGTAGAAGTCACACATTAACCGTATTTCCATTTGCGTCGAAAAAGAGAATAGCACCACATAAAGCGAGCAAGTATGCTCTAGTACACTGAATAATCTAAAAAAAAAGAAAGCAAATCTTTTGCTAAATACTAAATAAATCCTTACAAATATTACTAATTAAAATACGTACCCGTATATCATCTACGACAACCGTCTCGTTGTCCATGGTGTAATTTAAATCCATGAAGTTTCCACGAAGCCATAGAGACATAACTCCGAGATAAGTAGTAATCAGATTAGATGGAGTAGATTGTTGGTTGAAATATATTGGGTCTCCTGTAATAGGCAATCCTAATATGTTTGCGACATCACATAACGTGATCGTCATCTCCCCTACTGGAAGTTGGAAAGTGTTACGTTCGGGCCACCAACGTTCAGCAAGACTTAAAATAAGATGAACGTCGTGAATGAGAAATTTAATTTGGTCTAAATATTGAAACCCGAAAGATTGGACCAGGGCCTTTTGGGCGTCATTTAAAACCTGTGTTATATCGTCTCTCTTTCCGCCAATTTTCATGCTCCCGGAGACGTAATTCCCGATCATGATCAAATAACTGTTAAAATTTTCAAAATTAACATTTAAAATGTATTAGATAACTACTAACTAAAATGGACATTTTCACAATTTAATTTAAGACAACATAGTAAAAACAGGACAATCGACCTAATATATTATTTATTAAAATTATTGAAATAAAATAAATTACCTCTCCAGTAAATATTTTATCGGATATATGATTTTTTCGTTGCTTCTTAATCAACTCCGTGTCAGTCCACCGGGAATACGACCATCATTTTCGTTCGCCATCTGCTATGAATGTGGAGAAAGGAGAGCTCAAAGCTTGGTTGGGATTCTGGAGAAGAAGATGAGGAGTTGAGTTTATGAAGAATATGAGGATTACTTGAGATTATATAGAGGAGAGGTAGCCCATTATTTTGAAAAAAAACAGCAACAACCCCCACCTCCCGAATTGAAAACAATGGACAGCCCCCCCCCTAAACAATGGCCAGCCTCACAAAACAATGGGCTGCCTCCCTCATAAAAAATAATGGGCAGCCACAAACAATTCCCTCCCCCACACATGCGGCCACAAACAATCCCCCCAGCCTCTCCCACAAACAATTCCCCCCCCAAACCGCCAACTCACTTGGAGGCGCCCCCTTCAAGCCGCCAAGTGAGTAGGAGTCTCCATATGGAGACTCCAACTCACTTGGAGTTGTGTCCTTGACTTTGCAATTTTGCAAAAATTATCCCGTTCAGCGCAAATTCCTATAATTTCGTCCCTTGGGATAAATTTTTCTGTTAGAACAATAACCCTTTTAGTTAAATCTCGGTTGTGTATGATTACCAGTTTTCGTATAGGATGTTAGTCTGCTCAGGAGGTAGTGACCCCTCCGACTGATCATAAGGATAGTAGGATGTATATATTGATGGTTAGAACAGTAATATTTCATAGGTATACTTTAGAAGTAACAAGAATATTCGAGGTCGGTTTGTTTTTGTGAACTAGAATAATTTTAGGTTATTGTTTCTCGAGATATTTCACTTAAGATTGTGATGCTAAACTTAGGAATTTAGGAATGAAGAAGAGAATCTAACTGTATTACGATGATGATACAAAATTGAATAAGATATTGGTAAGAGGATGACTAGGAACAGAGTGAACACAAAGATTTTGAGTTATAGGAAAAATTTAAAGATTTGGTGGAGATTTTAAAAATTTTAGAAGGATGATATTGAAGGTGTATGTGAAGGAAATACGAAGGTTAATTTTATAATAGAGAACAAGTTCCTGCATGACATAGTAGTATTAGCTTCGAATAATTTTGAGGACAGTGATTTGAACAAGTTTGAGGGTTTCATAAACTTTGATTTAGAGATTTTGGATCCAAGTTAGGACAAGGTGTAGGAATTTAAATTTCGGATGATTAAGTTGATAGGGGAGAATAAGATCAAAAAGAAGGAAGAAAAGTTTTAACAAGAGCATAATTCATGAGAAATGCCATGGGGATTTAGGCCCCGCCTCTAGGAGTGAGTTCTAGCCACCAGACCTAGTTGGAGGTGAGTTCTGACCTAGACCTTAGCATGTCTTTGATGAATTGATGCACCCTATTATTGCCTGTATGATTTGATACCTTGTTACTGCCTAGTGCTGTAGTATGACTAGTATAGCTAGATGAGACCCCAGATTGATATTGTATATCATGACCATTGTAGGTTATTCTCTCAAATTGAATGATTTAGATAGAGTTTTCTGAGACCACGATTGTTGGGGACGTGACCCTTAGAGGAGTACGACCAACCTAAATTTCGAGGACAAAATTTTCTAAGGGAGGAAGACTTGTAACCACCACTTTTCTAAAACAAGGGTTATTTTGAAACTTTTGTAAATTGATCATGTTAATGATTTATTCGTGAATTTAGATTATTTTTATACCATTTAATTAGATGTATTATGGTTTTGGCCTTTTGCTAGTGTAACCTTAGAGCTACTTAGCCTAGAGACTAACCATGACCATGGAGACCTAATCATGTGATTAGATTAGCTAATTACCACTTTTTAGGCTAAGGGTATTTTGGTCATTTGTGACATTTGAATTAATTAATAATGTGCTAATTGAAATATTAAGCCTTAACCTAGAAGTAACCCTAATCTAGATATGATCATGAGCCTAGATATTTTATTAGTAGCTTCCAACTAGATGACAAGGTTAGTAATATCTAGATATTATAGCTAAGTAGATATTTAGCTTCAAATCCACTTGTCATGACCAGCCAACAAGATGATTAGGACTAGCCTAATTGAACTTTAGTTAGTCTCTATCTATATTAGAAGAATTAGTTAGAAGGCTTAATTAATTCTTCTAATTAGGAAGAGAGGTTTAATCCCTAACTTGTCATGACTAAAGAGAGGGGTGTAGTGGACCTTTCCCCTTGCCCAAAACCCCAATCCTAACATCGTATGGTAGCCCACATTTTTATAAAGTCCCACTTCATCTTCTTCCTCTTTCCATTTTTATTTCAAATCCCAATTTAGGAGCTTTTTTCTCCAAATTGCTCCTACACCCAAATTTTCTTCAAATTGAGCCAAATTCGTTTCATTCTCTCCCCCCTTGGAGAGGAGAAGCCTCTATTGGCTAGCTAAGAAGGGATTGGAAGGATTTGGAGCCTTGAAGATTGGTGGAGATCTAGATCTAGGAATTTTACATTGGAAATCCATCTCCCTTTTGGTATGAGCTCTCTAAACCTTTCAATTTCATTTTATTAGTGTAACTACATTCATTTAGTACCCCACTTGTATTAGGATACCATTACAGAGGAGTTGAGGCCCTCATCTTCCTATTTGAAGGTTTTTCTATTTTATTTTGATACAAATTGGGGGAAATCGAATTTGTGACCACCAAGTGTTCGATACGTGTCCCCAAAGAAACTTTTGTGTCCTTTTTAAGTCGGGATTGGGTGTTTGTGTCCTAAATAGGATACATGGTATTGCGTCAAGGTATCTCATGATACTCATGGTTAGATTTTGGTATAAACATGTGTTTCTTTTGTCCCAAAATAACCAAAATTTGTCATAATATTTATCCATATTTGATATCAAGATGTCAAGTGCCAAGAGTAGGATGAGTGAGTCCATGTGTGTATGATTGGTAGGGTATGGTAAGCATATGATATCTTGGGACAATTTTGATAGGTAATGGAATAGAATGGTATATTGATATATAGGTATATAATATAGGTAAAGGGTAAATGTTAAATATGGGTAAAGGACATATTGGTATATGTTATGGATAGATAAAGATAATGGTATATGTGACATACAATGGATACATCTATGGATATATAAAAGATAAATTGGTTAAAGTAATCTTAGATAGTAGGTAACTAGTAGGGATGTAAGATATATATATATATATATATATATATATATATATATATATATATATATATATATATATATATATATATATATATATATATATCTTACATAAAATATATATATATATATATATATATATATATATATATATATATATATATATATATATATATATATATATATATATATATGAGTATTGGAATATATATATATATATGAGTATTGGAATATAGATATATGTATAGACATATGTTATATGAGTTTAGATATTCCTATATGCCTATATAGTTATATAGGTTGGTCTATATTTTTTTTTTGTGAGAGGTATTTATTTACATATAGTATTATATAGAGGGTAGCCTATATATATAATATATATAATATATATATATATATATATATATATATATATATATATATATATATATATATATATATATATATATATATATAATTATATATATATATATATACATATATATATATATATGGAAAAAACCCTTCTTTTTATTAAACAAGACACAAGGCTCAAAATCCCGAAGCCTAGCCACGTATACAAGGCGCTAAAAACCAAGCCTATACAAGTATACCACCAAAAAGGAAAGAAGGGGGCAAAAAAGGCGCAACCAATAAGAGCTAGGGAGGGTCGAAGACCAAAAGGCTGGCAGACTGTGGGGGCATCGAGAGCTCCGTTTACGACATTGGCGGAAGACTTCCCGAATGAGCTGCTCCGCTGAATATTGGTGGCCTTCGTATCTCGCCTTGTTGCGATTTTTCCAGATCACCCACGAGGCGGCCGCTGCGACGATCTGGTGGCCATGGGAAGCGGAGCCCCAAACGGTCACCAGATCGTGGAAGCGTCCCCCGGCCGACACTATGTTGTAGCACTGATTAAGGGTCCTCCAAGTATTTCATGGCAGGGTCCCTTGACAAAAGATGTGGTCAATGGTCTCCATCTGACGATTTGGGCAGCAATTGCAGGCTGACGCAAGACTAATCCCAATGGTGTTGAGGATATCGTCTGTGGGCAGTTTCTTCCTAATGACTCTCCACATGAGGATTGACCACTTCTTGGGGATGCAGGTCTGCCAATATTGCGCGATGGGAATGTGCGGCTGTCCGATCCCTTGGACAGCGATCCTCGTCGATCTCACCGAGAACGCCCCGGATGCTTCGGGCGTCCACCTAAGCTCATCGACGTCGTTACCGAGATTAGTTCCGTTCGGGCGGATGCTGTCTATCGCTTCTTGACCGGCCCATTCACGAATTTTATCCCAGTTCCAGTCGTTAGTATAGCGATTCCACAAGTCTTTGATTCTGCTATCTCTCGGGGTCTCCGTGAGATTCGGGATTAAGCTGTCACCGGTCCATCGCTCTTGGAATGGGTTAGACTCACCTGTACCCAGTTGAAGACGCATCGCTGGCTCGGCGAGATCGCGGCCGATAAGGATACGGCGCCAAGCTGCTGAGGATCTGCTGTTGGATATGGCTACGGATGGGTGGATGTGTTTGAAGTACCTTGCCTTCATAAACCTGGTCCATAAGTTCTGGCTCGTGCGGAGCTTCCACCACAATTTCATAGAGAAAGACTTGACGATGTGGGTTAGTTTGGTAAAACCTAATCCCCCTCCCTCGGTGGGCTGAGCCATGGTGTCCCAGCTAGCCCAGTGATGCTTGTCAAGACCGTTGCAATGTCCCCAAAAGAAGTTACAGAAGATCATTTTGATCGATTCAAGAACCTTCTTGGGCGGGGAATGTCACTACCACCTTTCTAGCTTGGGGGTATTTTGGTCATTTTTCAAATTTTGGGAAATTTTGGAATTATTATGTATTATTATGATTTATTCGAATTAATATAATTTTTGGTGATTTTTGGTGATTTTTTAGGATAATTGATTTGGACCTATAGTTGACTTTGACTTGTGTTGACTAGAAGACTAACCTAGTAACTAATCTAGGTTATGGCCACTTAGTTAGGTTAAGTAACCTTGGTTTGACCTAATTTAATGAGGTTTAAGTCATTGGAACTAGTTAGGAGTGATTTGGAGTTGTTTAGGCTAATATGGTTTAAAACTTCATAAGTCATGACTTATGGTTCTAACCATTTAATAAACAACTTGGCCATAGCCTTTGTGACTTGGCCCAAAGCCCAAATTAGCAACCCAAACTTTTTGTCCAGCCAACCTAGGGATTTTCCCACTATAAAACCCCTCCTAATTTCTAGGGCTAGCCTCCTTTCCATAGGAATCCATTTCAAGAAGAAAGAGGTGAGCTCCCATCTTTAGAAATTCATAATAAATCCATTTTAGGTCCTTTTTCCCTCAAACTAGTTGCATTAGATCCTAATATCAATATTCTTGCTGTTGGTATTGATTGTTTGCAGGGAAACAACAATTTGTGAGATTTGGGTGGTTGTGGAAATTATTCCATTTGGGGATTTTTCACCCATTGTTCATCAATAGGTAATTTTCCCATTTCTCCATGGATTTTCATTTTGTCTTCACCAATAGGAAGCCCTAAGGGTCCCCCTAAGGTCTGGATAGGATTCGTGTCGAGTATCAGTGGTTTCATGTCCGTTCTGGACACGTTTCAGAAGCTAGGACAGACTGTTTGTCGAAATGCCTCAAAGGGCATGTCGATCGAGTTTGTCCAATGTTTCTGAATAGGAAATAGGGATTTGATCTTGCTTACTGTTTCCTGTTATTGTGTCTTGGTTTTCGTATCATGGTGTGTCGATTTTGTGGTGTGGACACGCACGTACACACGCTCGTGCACGTGCTACAGTGCTCCCCTGCCTATCGGGGTCTGTAGCGGACACGACACGACACGTTTTGGGCTGAAACTTTGGTGGCACTTGGGATTCGTGACTGACATGTCACAGACCAATTTTTAGCTCGACTTATCGAGCGGTTTGAGAGAAATCTCAACCGCACCGATTTTCCAGTGCACTGCACAGTGTGGTTTATTGCCACTGATACGGGTCTCGTATCCGACCCTGACACGTCGTGGACACAGGCCAGTTGGCCCATGAGGTAGCCCTATAGGTGGGCTACCCCTGTGTATGACCACGAGATCCTCTCGTGTCTTGTGTCGTGCACACGACACAAGTGCACGTGTGCACGAGACAGTGCACTGTGTGGGTCATTTTGATGTTCTCTGATCTGGACACGCCGTGTCAGGCCTGGGTGACACGAAATGGATACGTGGGGTTGTGCATGAGGGTTGTTTTCAAATTCCAACCATTAGATTCATGATTTGTTAGCTTTTCCTATTTGATTCTCATTAAAAACCATGTACTGATACTGTTATTTGAATTTACCTGTCATTCCAGTTTCTAAAGTGATGTTGGTTAATGATTTTAATCCCTATAATGATGTTAATTATTGAGTTTAGATCCTAATTATGTTTCTCCTATATGTTATCTTGCCATGGTCAAAAGTTGGTATTGATTTGATGAGTGTGGACTGTTAAATGGGTAGATGAATTATAATATAAGTTATGAACTGATTTTACTGTGTAGTGTTCTTCAAAACTGGATTAATTTCTAACAGTGTTCTCTTGAAATGAAATCTGAGATTAGTTGGGTGAAATCTGGAAACAGTTGGGGACTATCTAGGTAAGTTTTAAATGTAATGTTGCATTGTTGTCCTAAATCTGAACGTGGGTTTAAACCTAGACTTGGGTTAGGATATGTGTTGCACTGTCATACCATGCCACTATTTTGCACTAGTTAACTCTTTACATTGTTCTTCCTTATTTTGTCAGCATTCCAAATTCAAGTTTCTATGTTAAACCTGAGATTAGGAAGGAAATGAATTGGTTTCCCTTCTTTTCTTCCTAACTGAGATGAGTTTCCAGTTTTGTATAACCTGAGGATAGGCCATATCCTTCCTGTCTTCATGATCACATTGACTGCTCTTAAAATGTTGCTGAATCTTTCCTTTCCTGTTGGTTGTTCCTTCCACTGTTTTGAGCATTCCTGCACACATATTTCACACAGAGCATGCACACACTCACTGTTAAATAACTTGCACTGGTTTTCCAGATTTGTTCACTATTACTGTTACACACTTCTTTTCTCCTTCACTGTTTGGGTATTTCCTGCATATACATGTGACACTGCTCACCTTATTCACTGTCACATTCCTGCACACATAATTCACTGGTTCACACACACACCCTGTTGAACACTTGCACTGTTTTCCAGATTTTAGTTGTTGTTACACATTAGCTTACACATGTATGCCTATACACACAATTCATGTGTCACACACAAGCACCTCTTTCCCATTCTCTATTCTTTACATATGTAGGCTATGGTTGTATGTAGGCATATACAATGTGTATGTGTGTAAATTGTATGAGTGCATATATGTCTATATCTATACTTCTATGTTAGCTAATGATGTAGGTTTTACATCTAGCCTAGATATGTGTAATATATTATGTGATGTTAATCTATGGGTGTAATAGTGAGGTTGTAGACTTGCTAGGGTATCCTAGAATTAGCTAAGCTATATTGTGATATTGCTAGTATAGGCTTGCCTGGACACTTACTACGGGGCAGCCTTAGATGACACCTGCGAGCTGGACCCTCAGGAGGACCCAGCTCTAGTTGAGGAGATCACCCCGATTGCCTAGACTAGACTAGTTAGACTTATCTTACTTTATGCAGTCTTGAGACATGTCTTAGTTAGATTTTATTTGGAGACATGAGTTGTATATATTCTTACATCTGAGACCTTGTACTGTTGGATATTGCTGGGATTATCTTAGACTACTGTTATTTCATCTATTTACTTCCTTGAGTTCCATTCCATTTCGTGCTATCTCTTCCTTAGTTGTGATTGAGTTTTGCTGTTATGTCACCCCCATTCGGGGAGTATAAACTGTTTAGATATATATTGTTAGATGTATGTTGACCTAGGACAGCGCTCTACTGCCGACACTGTGGCGTAGGCTGGGCGTTGTTACGTTCTCGTACCCTCACATTGGGTGTGGGTCGTGACACGTTTTTAGTGGTGGCCCATGCAGGTCTAGACTAGAAGTGTAGTGGTACTCGAACTAGAGTATCACTGCAGCCTGCTATAGGATATAGGACATTAATTTTAAGATACTCAATCACTTTAGGAAAATTTCTTTTATTGCCATTTAAATCCTTTGTCAGCTGATCCTTTGAATTAAAATTGTCCGCCTTTGTTATTTCGCGTCTTTCTCAGAAATTGATACTCTTGTTTGTCTATCTTCAGGATGGTAGAGACTCGATCGCAGCGTGCCATTCATGAGGATGCTATAGAGGGGACTGCTACCTCTCAGCCAGCACGGCGAGGCCAGGAGACTGCAGCTCTTGTCACCTCAGCTCATGTTGAGACCTCGGCAGCCGCAGCAGGGGGTATGCATCCACCGACTCGGAGGCAGGACCCGGTCACTCCAGAGGATTCCTTCCAGCCGCCACCGCCTCCAGGACATGTGGACGCAGCTCAGATGTTCGCGTATTTCCAGCAGTTCATGGACCGACAGCAGGCTCGGCAGGACAGAGGCATGGAGTTGGCCGTCACGACAGCCACAGCTCGACCAGTGGTGCAGCAGCCGAGGATACCGGGGATCGAGCAGTTTCAGAAGATGAACCCCAGAGACTTTCTGGGGACGGAGGGGATGTTATATGCCGATGAGTGGATCGAGCATATAGAGGAGATCTTCCGCATGGCCAGGATTCCAGCAGACCTTCAGATCGAGGCCGCAGCTAGCCGGATGCGAGATCTTGCTCGCACCTGGTATCAGTCAGACCCCAGGGTGGGGGTACCAGGGCAGACTTGGGAGCAGTTCCGGGCTTCTTCGAGAAGAAGTTCTTCCCAGATTCAGCAGTCAGAGCCTTAGAGTCGCAGTTTGAGAGCTTGGTCCAGGGGAGCCTCTCAGTAGAGGAGTATGCTGGAGAGTTTGGTCGTCTCGGCAGGTTCGTGGAGGGCTTGAGCGAGACGGCGAAGGTCCAGAGGTTCCGGAAGGGTCTGGTCAAGGAGGTGAAGTCCCTGACCAAGGGCAGCATAGATGCTACATTTGAGGAGATCTTGACGGAGGCCCTGTTAGCTGAGGATGATCTTGAGCTTAGGCTCAAGAGAGGGAGAGACCCAGTTGGAGGCAGCAGCAGCGGGGGCCAGGCCAAGAGGCCCCACTTTCAGCATCAGCAGCTGAGGCAGTTTCAGCCGCAGCCGATCCAGCAGAGGCCAGTTCAGCAGCAGCAGCCGAGACAGCACCAGCAGGGTCAGAGACAGGGAGCTACTTGTGCCTACTGCAAGAAGCCTGGGCACGTCTTCAATGAGTGCCGGAAGAGGCTAGGCCTGTGCCTATTGTGTGGTTCAGCAGACCACCAGATGAGGGAGTGCCGCATAGCACGAGCAGCTCCGGGAGGTGGAGCTAGAGCTCCAGTGGGCCAGCAGCGGGGACCATCCCTACCGACGCAGCAGCAGAGGTTTGTCCAGCACGAGCAGCAGGCCAGGGGAGGCCAGCAAGGGCGAGCTTTCGCCATGGCAGCTGGAGAGGCAGAGGTGACTGAAGAGCTGATTGCAGGTTCGATTCTTCTCGACTCCAGTCCAGCATTTGCTTTATTTGATTCTGGTGCATCGCATAGCTTCATATCAGTATCTTTTGCGATTAGACACGGTATCATAGCTGAATCGTTGCCTAGGACTTACAAGATCACGACCGGGGATGGTATTATCCTCGTGAGTGATGTTTGTAAGGGTCGGAGAGTAGTTTTGGGAGGCCGTGAGTTGGAGGTGAGCCTGCTCGTAATGCCATTGCCGAACTACGATATAGTACTAGGCATGGATTGGTTGAGCAGACACCACGCCAGCATTGATTGCAGAGGGAGTAGAGTTCTGTTCAGAGCGCCGGGGGAGCCAGAGTTCGAGTACTCCAGACGTCAGGCAGAGCAGAGCAGCGGAGTCTTCTGTGGAGTCTCGGTCGAGGAGCAGACGATTCCACACCCCTTGATAGCAGATTATATGGATGTTTTCCTAGAGGAGTTGCCGGGACTGCCCCCAGACAGGGACATAGAGTTCTCGATAGACTTGGTTCCAGGAGCGGAACCCATCTCTCAGCATGTCTATCGGGTGAACAACAGCGAGCTGGTGGAGCTGAAGAAGCAGGTGGATGAGCTACAGGACAAGGGCTTCATCCGCTCGAGTTCGTCACCATGGGGTGCACCAGTGTTGTTCGTGCCGAAGAAGGATGGGTCAGTACGCATGTGTATTGACTATAGGGCACTCAACAACCTCACGATCAAGAACAAATACCCACTGACGCGGATCGACGATCTATTTGACCAGTTGAGCGAAGCTCGGGTATTTTTCAAGATTGATCTGAGGTCAGGATATCACCAAGTGAAGGTGAAGAGGGAGGATATTCCCAAGACCGCTTTCAGGACGCGGTATGGACAGTTCGAGTTTTTGGTTATGCCGTTTGGGCTAACCAATGCACCAGCTGTGTTTATGAACCTTATGAACAAGGTGTTCCACCAGTATCTAGATCAGTTTGTGGTGGTATTTATTGACGACATTTTGGTGTATTCCAAGACTGAGGAGGAGCACGAGGAGCATTTGAGGATCGTGCTGGAGACTCTCAGGAAGGAGCAGCTATATGGGAAGCTCTCCAAGTGTGAGTTCTTCTTGGATCGGGTGGACTTCTTGGGGCATGTGGTGACTGGAGATGGTATCTCAGTTGACCCCAAGAAGATTGTAGCAGTTGAGGCATGGGCAGCGCCGACTTCAGTTGCAGAGATCAGGAGCTTCCTGGGGCTGGCAGAGTATTATCGGAGATTCGTGCAGGATTTCTCCCGGATTGCAGAGCCGTTGACACGGTTGACCCGGAAGGATGCTGAGTATGTTTGGTCAGAGGAGTGTCAGGCAGCTTTTGATGAGTTGAAGAAGCGGCTGACGACAACTCCGATTCTGACGTTGCCTTCAGGATCAGATGGTTTCACTATTTATAGTGATGCTTCAGAGAAGGGGCTGGGTTGTGTGTTGCAGCAGCACGGGAAGGTAATTGCCTATGCTTCCAGACAGTTACGTCCCCATGAGAAGAACTACCCTACCCACGACCTGGAGCTGGCAGCAGTGATTTTTGCTTTGAAGCTGTGGAAGCATTATCTGTACGGTGAGAGGGTGGAGATCTTCACAGATCACAAGAGTTTAAAGTATGTGTTCACTCATAGGAGTTGAACATGAGACAACGCAGATGGTTGGAGTTGATGAAGGACTTCGACATTGTACTGCAGTATCATCCAGGGAAGGCCAACGTGGTTGCCGATGCCTTGAGTAGGTATCCGACAGCCATGTGTTTGACCATGGATCGGCATTTGCTTGCCGACTTGGAGAGCCTTGGGATTGAGGTGATCGTACGGGAGTGCAGATGCAGCTATGGGGGATGCAGATTCAGTCGGACTTGATAGACAGGATCAAGGCGGCCCAGTTTGAGGATGTGGCCCTGCAGAGTATCAGAGAGCAGATCGATATAGGAGTGGGGGATGCTGAGTTTACACTTGCAGAGGATGGTGCCCTGAGACACGATGCCAGGTTATGTGTGCCTAGCGGGGAGCTCAGAGAGCAGATTATGCAGGAGGCCCACAGATCTCAGTACTCTACACACCCGGGTGCCAACAAGATGTACCGAGATCTGCGGGAACATATATGGTGGTCAGGAATGAAGCGGGAGGTGGCTCGCTTCGTAGCTAGGTGCTTGGTCTGTCAGCAGGTCAAGGCTGAGAGGCAGAGGCCCGGTGGATTGTTGCAGCCGCTGCCCATTCCCGAGTGGAAATGGGAGCATATCACGATGGACTTCGTTTCAGGATTGCCGCGTACTCCAGGAGGAAAAGACGCGATTTGGGTCATCGTTGATAGGTTGACCAAATCGGCCCACTTCTTGCCATTCAAGGTGGGTACGTCTACAGAGAGGCTGACGGAGATGTATATGCGGCAGATAGCCAGGATCCACGGAGTTTTGGTCAGCATCGTCTCAGATCGGGATAGCCGTTTTACTTCCCATTTCTGGAGGAGTCTGCAGACCAGCTTGGGCACTCAGCTCAAGTTTAGTACTGCATACCACCCCCAGACGGACGGACAGTCAGAGCGGACTATTCAGACCCTTGAGGATATGCTGTGGACGTGTGTCCTGGACTTTGGAGGTTCCTGGGAGGATCATCTTTACTTGGTGGAGTTTGCCTACAACAATAGCTTCCAGGCCAGCATTGAGATGTCACCTTTCGAGGCTCTGTACGGGCGTAGGTGCCGTACACCCTTATCCTGGGATGATGTTGGTGAGCGAGCTTTACTGGGGCCAGAGGTGGTTGTTGATGCGGCCGAGAAGGTGAAGCTCATCAGGGACAGACTTCGCGTGGCGCAGGACAGACAACGGCATTGGGCCGATAGCCACCGGAGGCACTTGGAGTTTGAGGTACGGAGTAGAGTAGGATTATATTTAGGTTGTTGTTTGTGATTTTGATCATGTTTATTATTTATATTAATTGAGACCTTGCTTGTGATTAGGTCGGAGACCAAGTTTTCTTGAGGATATCTCCGACTCGTGGTACGATACGTTTTGGTGGAGGCGGAAAGCTTAGCCCGCACTTCATCGGCCCTTTCGTTATCAGCGGGAGAGTCGGTGACGTGGCTTACAGGCTAGACTTGCCGCCTGCACTTGTGGGGGTCCACAACGTATTTTATGTATCACAGTTGAGACGGTACGTGGCTGACCCTAGCCATGTGCTCGATCATTCAGAGATAGAGGTTGGGCCTTCTCTCAGCTATCCAGAGCAGCCAGTAGAGATTCTGGATCGACGGGAGAAGGTTCTGAGGAACCAGGTGATACCCTTGGTACGCGTCGCATGGAGGCATCATTCTCCAGGAGAGTCTACCTGGGAGCGGGAGGATGAGATGCGCGAGCGGTACCCCTATCTTTTTGGACCTTGAGGTATACTTTTCTATCATTCTCAGCAGTTTAGTTTCGCCTTTAATTTCGAGGACGGAATTATTTTAAGGAGGGTAGATTTGTCACTACCACCTTTCTAGCTTGGGGGTATTTTGGACATTTTTCAAATTTAGGGAAATTTTGGAATTATTATGTATTATAATGATTTATTAGAATTAATATGATTTTTGGTGATTTTTGGTGATTTTTTAGGATAATTGATTTGGGCCTATAGTTGACTTTGACTTGTATTGACTAGATGTCACGCCCCAGTACCGGAATACTGAGATGGACTAGGCCAGCTACACCGTATGAGGTATATAAACGTCATACGGCGATCGTGGCTGTCAAGAGACTAGGGGGTGCATGCTACAATCAGGTCTCCTATGGTCCCACAGAGCATCTATGTCTCAATCAATCAAAACAAGAAGCAGTAAATAATGATCATATGAGACAAAGCAGTAAGGCGTCCCCGACGCTTCATCAGAATGATTCATGAGTCTAGCTATACAAAATGATGAGCTAGTTTTGAGAGTCAATAGTACATAACTATAGTCAGCTGCAGTCTGATTTACTTACAATTATGCAAAGAAAACTAGTGTCCAGAACTGTCGGCTAAACAAGTGCCGGTGGCTAAACGCCAAGTACAAAATAGAAGATATCAGAGCGGTGAAGAAGAAACCCACTCATGGTCCCTGGCGCCCATACTCCTGGTGTGCACCATTGTTCGGATGGAAGGCTGGATCCTCTGGAGCTGCTACGAGATCTGGCCAAACAAAACCAGCGGGGTCAGGCCCCGAATAGCAAGTACCACAAGGGAGCACAAAAAAGTGAGATAAATCCAATGAGTTAAATAAGACCTGATTCATGAGTTATAGGCTTATACCATATCATCGAGACAATACGGCACCCTTACAACCAAACAAGGACAAACGGTGCCAATATCGTGCCGAGATAAGATATATCCTATAACCATGGGCAGGTAAAAGGGCTTCTGATCGCGACTTCGATCCATAGCCTATCGCAGCACAATAGCCCAACCCAACAACCAAACAAGGACATGGGTTGGACCACGCACCACGATAGTCCATGTTCCTCGGTAGCTAACAGAAGAAAACATATCACAAACAAGTCAGCTTACAATCGGCCAATCAATCCTAAGGCTTTCTATGATTTGTCTGGATTATCCCAGTAATGCAATATATGTAAGAATTCTCAAATCGTATCGCATTCCAGCAGGGCTAGCCAAACCATTATATACAAGCAAGCACGAAATGCACCGGTCCCTCGAAAGGCCACCGCGCTAGAATAAGCAGTAACGGTTCCAGCTCTCCTATAGGAAGAGCTGGCTCGGCAGTCACAAATCAGATACTGCACTCCACTAGTGCGGATGACTATACAGTATCCGAGGCAGCCAACCCGACGCGCCAGGACGGGACCCAGGGCGGCTGGTGACTTACGATATCGAGATTCTGTTCCCTCCCAATGCTGCTACCAATTTAAGTTGCCTAGATTAACCCTATCTCGATATTGCAATTACATGTCGTGGTCACATGGTCATCCTTCTATATGTCGTACCATAGTACGTGTACCCTAAGTATGAATCCACATCGGCTCAATCTAGATCCATGCTTAGTGTAATGCATCAAACAACAAACAACATACCACGATACTATTACTGACCAATTACCATGACTTGCTGGAAGGTACACATGTATTGACATATAATACGAATGATCACTTAGCATGTAGAGTCACACCTCAGTGCACTCATTAAATGGCACCGCAGTGCATACTAATATTGTATCTCAATACACACTTAGAACATGTACCAGCATGTATACAGGTAATCAGGTCAGGAACATGGTCAAGTCAGAAAGTCACTCGGACTCCTCGTGACATAAAAGTCACATATGAATTCAGGTTAAAGTGAGACATGAAGGTCCTTGAAGCCAAGACAAAGATCTACAACTTTCATGTTGGAAGTTAGGAGAAATTCTGGCCACAATTCAGCCAAATAGGACTTAAAATAGCCAAAACAGCCAAAATAGACACTATGCGGCACTATTCAGCACTATGTGGCACTATTCAGCACTATGCGGTACTATTCAGCACTATGCATCATCCTTATGCGGCTCGACACTATGCAGCACTATGTATCATCCTTATGCGGCTCGGCACTATGCGGCACTATGCAGAATCCTTATGCGGCTCGACACTATGCGGCACTATGCAGCATCCTCATGCGGTTCGGCACTATACGGCACTATGCAGCATCCTCATGCGGCTCGACACTATACGGCACTATACAGCATCCTTATGCGGCTCGACACTATGCGGCACTATGTAGAATCCTCATGCGGCTCGGCACTATGCAGCACTATGCAGCATCCTCATGCGGCTCGGCACTATGCGGCACTATGCAGCATCTTCATGCGGCTCGGCACTATACGGCACTATGCAGAATTCTTATGCGGCTCGGCACTATGCGGCATCCTCATGCGGCTCGGCACTATGCAGCACTATGCAGCATCCTCATGCGGCTCGGCACTATGCGGCACTATGCAGCATCCTTATGCGGCTCAACACTATGCGGTACTATGCAGAATCCTCATGCGGCTCGGCACTATGCAGCACTATGCAGCATCCTCATGCGGCTCGACACTATGCGGCACTATGCAGCATCCTCATGCGGCTCGGCACTATGCGGCACTATGCAGCATCCTTATGCGGCTCGGCACTATGCAGCACTATGCAGAATCCTTATGCGGCTCGGCACTATGCAGCATCCTGATGCGGCTCGGCACTATGCAGCACTATGCAGCATCCTCATGCGGTTCGGCACTATGCGGCACTATACAGCATCCTTATGCGGCTCGGCAGTATGCGGCACTATTTATCGTCCCTGCCAAAACCAGGACTGATGACATAGAAAATATCCAAATACTGTTTTGGCCATAACTTCCACAAAATAAGTCGAAATCCAACTTTTCAAAGGTCAAAATTGTGTAGAATCAAATTTCCTACAACCTATGACCATTAGTTTTCGAAAACAACCAAGTTTGATAGATCAAAACCATGGAAACCCATAGAACCCTAGTTTTAGAAACTTAGATCTACACCAAACTAGCCATTAAAATCAAAAACTCCAAGAACTAAACTTATAGAGAATGAAGAGAAGAACAATATAGACAAATAATATCGAAGAAAAATCAAGAAATAAAAATGCAATAATCTCTCCATTTGGTGCAAGATGTACTTGCCTAAAAGTTTGCTTGAGGAAAATAAATGAAAGAGTGAATGAGGAGAGAGAGTGTGGAAGAGAATATATATAGGGGTTGGGTTGACTCAAAGAAACCCTAAGCTTAAGCATGCTCTTAACCATGTGACTAATAACATGTTAATTGCTACATAATACAACTAATTAAATTAATTAAATAAAATCCTAACCACAACACGGTTCAGAAATCTTATCATCGAAACAGTGAACCACGCCTACAACCAGACAAGGACAAGGGGTGGCGCACTAATCCGCGACGAGATACTGTCCCATGCCATGGTTAGTTACAAATACATGATACATACATTCAAGATACAGGTGCCAGATACCATATACAGGAAAAATCAAAAATTTACGTATTCCGGGAATGGAGAGTGACATCTCTACCCTCCTTAAAAAAATTCTATCCTCGGAATTTCGATAAGGCTAGTCGAGCGCGCTCTCAGATCACGAAATACACTCATGACATAATGCAAGCACAATTATCAAACAACACATGACATATGAACATATTACGAAAGAAAGAACTATTAAGTAAAAGCACAAACAATAATCATACCATAGAAGGAAAGTGATCGGAGACATACGAATAAAATATGCCTCTCAAGTCAGGTAGGAATTCGTCCTCGAGTTCCTACACTGACTCCCGAAGTGGACAAGGGTCAACGCTTGTGATAAGTCGGTACCAATGACTAAATCAAGAACGAGACTCTGCCCAGGACGTACTCTCGTAATTAAGACATATGATGAATATCACGTATCACATGATACGAGAGCAGATGAGTGAGACGAGAAAGTCGCCTTCACTCTTCGAATATAGAACTCAAGGAATTATAATAAATAATACTCAAAACTTACCCAAAATCTGACCGCCTTCAGCCAACCTCTGCTCTAATACTCCAAATTCTTCTTGTCTTTGTCCCTGCCTTCCCTGGCCCTGCTGTTGCGGCCTCTGCGGTCCTGCTTGATGTTGTGCTTATCGGTACATCTGAGCTTGTGTCAGTAATGGACGCTGGGCTAGTGGCGTCACTGCTAGTGCTGGCCCTTGATACGGTGCTACCTCTGGAGCTGGCAACGCCGAAAACCGTTGAACTGGCCCTCCTGGCCTCTGCATCATAGGACAATTGGCAATCCTATGATCTGGACTGCCACACCTCAAGCATAATCTATTAGCTGAACGACACACATCCCTAGTGTGCCCTCCCTTACCACAGTAAGTGCAACCTACTGGTGCTTCCTGACGCTGCTGCTGGTTCCTCTATTGCTACTGTCGAACTGGTGCAGTCACAATTATCGTGACTGGTGCTGCATCACGAATACGGATGCCAGGAGCTGGTGCTGACGTCCGAGGTACTGCACCTCCCCCAGCACTCTACGTATGAGACCTCTTCTGGCCCCCAGTCCTTGCTGATAACCTTTGAATAGTAAGCTCGTGCCTCCGAGCCGCCGTCAATACTGCATCGAATGTCTGGTAGTCGTGCCCCTCGACCAGCTGTAAAATCTCTAGGTGAAGTCCCTGCTGGAACCTCATTGCTCTCTCTGGCTCTGTAGCCACCATCGTTGGTGCAAACCGACTCAGTCTGCAGAACTCCGCTGCATATCCATCCACCGTCTTACCAGCCTGCTTGAGACTGATAAACCTCTGCTGTAGCTCATACCGCGCTACCACGCCAAAGTACTTTGCCTTGAATCTGGTACTGAAGCTATCCCAGGGAATAGGACGCCTCATTCCAACCTCTTTCGATGCCCACCAATCGCGGGCGAGATCCTGAAGTAAAAGTCTGACCTGGTCAACCTTCTCTTCTGCTGGAACCTTTGCTGCGGTTAATATGGCCTCTGTATCCTGAAGCCAAGCATCCGCCGTGATGGCATCCTCCGTGCCGTCAAAATATCTCGGGTTAAGTCGACAAAACCTTCCTGATGCTCCCGAGTCAACCCCGGCACTCCTCTCAAGAGCTAACTGAATTTCTTGGTTTAGTAACACGTTCTGCTCCTGCTGCCGAGTCTGTTGCTGTTGGTTAGTGACAAGAAACCCCCGGATGATCTCCAGGAGTGCTACGGCGTCTGGTACTGCCGTCGCTGCTGGTGCTGCAGGAGTTTTAATAACCTGCGGCTGCACTGCCACTGGTTCCATTTCTGCTCGTGCCTGCACTGGAGAAGGTTCTCTCCCCTGTTGCTGCCCAGTCGAGCCAAGCTCTTGCTGCTCTTCCTCATGGGCCTCTCCTGCTACTGAGAATGAAGCTCCCCTATGGAGAAGAATATAAGATTATCAAGCCCGGACGAGGAAGATTTCGAGGATGCAAGTCAAGTTAGAGATCAAGGCAAGGACAGAGAGTTCGAAACAGAATTTCAAGGGAAACAAGTTTTGATTGAGACTCCTAATAATTCGTAATACCCCACAAGTCTGAAAATCAGACCTGCATGGGCCACCACTAAAACCTTGTCACGCCCCAGTACCGGAATACTGAGACGGACTAGGCCAGCTACACCGTATGAGGTATATAAACGTCATACGGCGATCGTGGCTGTCAAGAGACTAGGGGGTGCATGCTACAATCAGGTCTCCTATGGTCCCACAGAGCATCTATGTCTCAATCAATCAAAATAAGAAGCAGCAAATAATGATCATATAAAACAAAGCAGTAAGGCGTCCCCGACGCTTCATCAGAATGATTCATGAGTCTAGCTATACAAAATGATGAGCTAGTTCCGAGAGTCAATAGTACATAACTATAGTCAGCTGCAGTCTGATTTAATTACAATTATGCAAAGGAAACTAGTGTCCAGAACTGTCGGCTAAACAAGTGCCGGTGTCTAAACGCCAAGTACAAAATAGAAGATATCAGAGCGGTGAAGAAGAAACCCACTCATGGTCCCTGGCGCCCATACTCCTGGTGTACACCATTGTTCGGGTGGAAGGCTGGATCCTCTGGAGCTGCTACGAGATCTGGCCAAACAAAACCAGCGGGGTCAGGCCCCGAATAGCAAGTACCACAAGGGAGCACAAAAAAGTGAGATAAATCCAATAAGTTAAATAAGACCTGATTCATGAGTTATAGGCTTATACCATATCATCGAGACAATACGGCACCCTTACAACCAAACAAGGACAAACGGTGCCAATATCGTGCCGAGATAAGATATATCCTATAACCATGGGCAGGTAAAAGGGCTTCTGATCGCGACTTCGGTCCATAGCCTATCGCAGCACAATAGCCCAACCCAACAACCAAACAAGGACATGGGTTGGACCACGCACCAAGATAGTCCATGTTCCTCGGTAGCTAACAGAAGAAAACATATCACAAACAAGTCAGCTTACAATCGGCCAATCAATCCTACGGCTTTCTATGATTTGTCTGGATTATCCCAGTAATACAATATATGTAGGAATCCTCAGATCGTATCGCATTCCAGCAGGGCTAGCCAAACCATTATATACAAGCAAGCACGAAATGCACCGGTCCCTCGAAAGGCCACCGCGCTAGAATAAGCAGTAACGGTTCCAGCTCTCCTATAGGAAGAGCTGGCTCGGCAGTCACAAATCAGATACTGCACTCCACTAGTACGGATGACTGTACAGTATCCGAGGCAGCCAACCCGACGCGCCAGGACGGGACCCAGGGCGGCTGGTGACGTACTATCTCGAGATTCTGTTCCCTCCCAATGCTTCTACCAATTTAAGTTGCTTAGATTAACCCTATCTCGATATTGGAATTACATGTCGCGGTCACATGGTCATCCTCCTATATGTCGTACCATAGTACGTGTACCCTAAGTATGAATCCATATCGGCTCAATCTAGATCCATGCTTAGTGTAATGCATCAAACAACAAACAACATACCACGATACTATTACTGACCAATTACCATGACTTGCTGGAAGGTACACATGTATTGACATATAACACGAATGATCACTTAGCATGTAGAGTCACACCTCAGTGCACTCATTAAATGGTACCGCAGTGCATACTAATATTGTATCTCAATACACACTTAGAACATGTACCAGCACGTATACAGGTAATCAGGTCAGGAACATGCACTACAAAAAAAGTAACATTTTAGGACAACAAAAACATGTCATAATAAATAGGTTTACCGTCCCAACTACTATTTGGGACGGTCTTTAAGACGGCAATGGGTGGTCTTATTAGGGTGGCGTGGCAAAAAGTTAAATGACGGATATTTGTCGTCCCAAATACTTATAAAGGACTGTTAAACTCCCGTCCCAAAAGGTTTCAAAATTACAAATTCTGTAGGACAGTTTATAAATCTGTCCCAAAAAATATGTCCCAAAAACTTAATCCTCTTCCTATTTGTATATAAAATATACAATTAAATTTTATATAGAACAAAAATCACACAGAACTAATTAATCGCAAATGCATTATCGTAGCTACAACATTAAGACAAGAAATTTTTATAAAACATTTAAAAGTCATATCCAACTGTTTACAAAATGAAACAAAAGTTTACATCACATCGAATCTTTCCCCCACAACATAAAATTCATATCCCATTGTTTACAAAATGAAAGTTTACATCACGTCGATAGCCACATGTGCATGTCAAACGCACCATCTGCAGCCTTCTTTGGAGCAGCCTTCTGTGAAGGATTTACACGACAGCAGACGGCTGTCCTCGAGAGAATCGCCAATTCAGTGAAAGCCTCCTTATATCTCTTCAGAACAATTTCTAAAGCAACACCATCCACAACAAATGCCAAGTCCTGTGGAAATAAAGAAATAAGGGCAAAGTTCTTCATGGGAGTAAAAGATTCAGCTGAAGTATGACTTAATAGTTTTGAGAGAAACTACAGATACAAAAGGGCATGCCAAATTGAGATGTAAACTTGCGAAACAATAGCATGATACAAGTGTGGTTAAGATATAAAATGGAATGGCACCAATGATATCAATGTTGATGAAATCAATATAAATTAGCTAGGAGTTCAGACTGGAGGATAGAACATATGCTATGTTGCATCCAAGAAGCTTGTCACTATATTATGCATATTGAATATGTACCCTTTGATATCTTTCCAAAGTGCACATTGTTACGCTCTTAGTCTGATTTATGGCATGTGCTATAATTATTTTTGGCAAGTCTTTGCTACAGGCAATACAAAAAAATATAAAATAACTATATTTTCTATAATCCAACTTAAACTTAACCATATTCAGAAAAAAAAATATAACAAAGTAATATTTTCACAAGGAGGACAAAATAATTTGTATATAACAACAATAATTGATTACCTATGTTTGATTTTGCTTCTATGGTAATGCTCCATGGCGGAGTGCTTCAATCGAGGTGTCATCGCCCTCTGATCATTCATAATATATACTACAATGTTTACACAACAAGATTAATTGCGGAAGCACATATGAGAATATTATGACTCGGTGTGTACAAGGTTTAGACAGACACTAAAAAAAAACTTATGTATACAATTTTTGGCAGCACATGAGAATACAATGACCATATATACTACAATGTTTACATAAGTCTGTTGTTATGTAGATTACTACAGTTAGGTACTTCTATAGAGATAATTGTGTAACCAACATTATAACTTCTATCACCAAAATTATAAGTTCTATCACCAACAATATAAGTTATTAAGACTCTTTGCTATGGTTCTCAATTGTGTAACCATGACAATCTTCATGTTATCGAAACTTGAAACCGGTGGCCAATGACATTTATGCAAAAAATCAAGTTGTGTTATATGCCCTAATTGGTGGATGAATGTATAAAAAAGTTGTATGGGATGTTCATCAAAGTAAAAAAAAACTGAGTCTTGTATGATTATATGGTGGAATCATAAATATATATATCAACATTCTCAACTACCAAGTAGTCACTAAGCACTACATGAAATCTTCTAAAAGTAATCAGATGTTACCAGAATTATTATCTTTAGATTTTTGTTCATGATTGGATTTCATATATTCAGCAAAAGCCTATAAGCAAAGCAAACAAAAATTTAGTAGATCACAATTGTGCTGAATGGTATAAGCTGCAAACAACATGCATATATATATATATATATATATATATATATATATATATATATATATATATATATATATATATATATATATATATATATATATATATATATATTAGAGAAAATAATATGGAGACTTATTGTCCCAATAAATGACACAACTCAGAGGGTCGTGGAAGACTGTCGACATATCCAGGTCAAAGTCAACAACATAAGAAGGATCCGGTCTAGTCTTCAAATAATACAAAAGTTCACATGAGAAGACTATTGTGAACAAAATAGGGGCAACAGAAGTTGCATCAGACTTAATGTTTGCTACAATAATCTGATATGTGATAGAGTCTGCTGTCAATTTGTATTCCATTTATTAAGTAGACAACAAACACTTACCTAGTAGACCTATTATGGAAGACATTAAAATGATCACTAAGAGTAAACTCAGTGCTTCAGTAATCTTGTGTATAGTCACACATCTACCATTAGCTATATTTAAATATAAATTTTGTGAAAGTGTAATAGTCATCAGACCATGTTTGTTGTTTGCCTTTGTAAATTCTTTTGCTTGTGGTATCTTCTTTTGCAAGACACTCACATTTTTCTCAAGCCTTTCAAGGGCCTGCAATTTGATAACACCTTACAAGATACCAAGATGCCCTTGACATGAATTTTTTACATTGTTTAAATTATGAAAAAATTAGAAGTTGGAAGCCAACTATGATATTTTATTATATAGAACTAAAAAAATATACAATTTAGTCCTAAGAGAAGTCAGTTCACAAGCAAAGCTGATGGAATAAAAAAATATAAATTATCAGTAGAATAAAGGGGAGAAATTAAATTCAAGACATGATGGAATTTTACCAACGAGCATTGGTATCAGCTCCAGGTGCAAGAAGCCATATTCTGAAACCAATATCCTGCATTGGTATAGTGTATTAGAACCATAGTTGCACTAGTGAGCGGCTAAGATCCCATTAAAGAAGCATGGGTACAAAATGTAGTTGGCAGAAATCAACAAATAACAATTTGAATGAATCTAGAGAGCTAGATGTCCAAGGGATCCAAATACGCCATAAGTATCACACATATATAGATGTTAAAGAGAAACGCCTTCATATGCATTCATCCATTCTAGAGACTAGAAAACTGTAGTTTAAACATAAACAGAGATCCTCTAAGTTCCTTAAGACTATAAAAATGTCAATATGAAAGACGTAAGATGATACAATATGCTTTAGAGAGTTGTTGTCGTCTATATTGCTTATTAAACCAATACAATCTAAGTGAGATGATACAATTTGGTACAGTTACAAAACCAAGAGCCAAATCCAAGGCTTCATCGGGTCGAGCTTGGCATATTCAAGCTCCGCTAATTTATCCTTAGAAACTATCTATAAACCAAAGATGGAAGCAGCATAATTGAAGCAGAGGAGCTGAAGGCAGGAGCCAGGGATAGAAGATATGACTCATATGAGAAGCCGAAGATGGAAGTAATGGATAGGGTGAGAGCAATGAATTTATTAAATTATTCATCTTCCATAAGGCACTACCCTACTTTTCCCTTTGGCTATATTAAATTAAGAAAACAATATAGCAATATAGGAGCCGATACCCAAAGCGAAGAGTCAAAACACATGAACGTTAACCTTTGGCATAATAAAATCATCCAAGATTCTATTATCGCCCATTAATTCTCGACCAAGAGAAACCTTCTCCCTTGCTTTCAAGGGATATACATGCCTGAAGAATAAAATATGTTGTATGTAAAATATTGTACTATTTAAGAAATCAAGAAGAGATACACTATGATGTAATATTTACCTTCCCCATGCTACCTTAACCATGAGTCATTTTCCATATTCGTACAACTTACACAGGCGGCAACCAACAAGCACCATAGCTTGTATATTACCAAGCATATGTACAAGTTCTCCTAGTTAAGTTGAAATACTGCCAATGGAGCTGAAAATTGCTTCCTTTTTCAAATACCTGATTCATCGAGACAAGCTAAAAGACGAATTATTGATAACAAACACCTATTTTGTATATTTCTATAAAATAGGTTTAAAGATGAATTATTGATAACAAGCACCTATTTTATATATAAACATGTTTAGAATTATTGATAACAAACACCTATTTTATATATAATGATGAATTATTGATAACAAGCACTTATTTTCGAATATAGCAAGCACATATGCTACTTAACAATATATAAAAGTTACAAAGATACTCCACAAACTTTGAGCCTATGAAATGCTCATTGCTTCCATTTTTCAATCTTGTTCTATAATACTCAACAAACTCCTTGTCCAGAATTTATCCTTCCTTAAGTGCAAAACGACATTGTCAATGAATAGTTAGCAATTCTTAAGGAATTGAACATTAGCATAAATTTTAGTCTACAATAGAAGACATCAAAACTTTGTAAGAAGTAGATATAGAAATGTTGCTTACATGTCTAGTAGATAACGTAAAAGATAAGCCTTATTTAGAACCATACATCCCTTAATAGGCTTCCAAATTCCAACGAGTGCAATTCAGAAGAAAACAAGGCACCAATGCCTATGGGAGTCATTTATGCATCTAAAAAGGTCGGCATTCGTGTTTGTAAGTCAATCTTTAAAAAATTGACATGAATAATATGCTTATTTCATCTTAAAGAATGAGAATATAGTGTCTTTACTAATTAGGAAAACCGACTTTTGAAGTAATTACTATGCTACAAGAGTTTTTTTAGAATGCTCAATGCTTAGAGAAAATTCTCAAGATTGAAGCCTAATCCAGTATTATAATTATAATTTGGGCCAACAATGTAAATTAATATATTGAAACATGTATCTCGATCGTCTAAAAATTTAAGATTTTAGTCAAGAACAGACCTAAGATCTATATTAAAAGTTATAACTTACCGGAATTCTCATATTCGGTGAGGTCTAAGTAAGGTCGTATGGAACTCATTGTTTTATTTGTTAAAGACTTGGAAGGGTTTGTCAAACTTCTAAAACAATGACTTAGGTGTTTGTCTTCTTCAACTCTGACATGGTATAAGTTATTTTCAATTGAACAACTTTTGAATTAAATGGTTTGCCAAATAGTTCTACTTTTGTTGAAGCACTATCATTGGAATGTCACATTCATTCCGCTACAACCTTCATTTTCAAAAATATTTAGACTAGTTATATTTTTTTACAAAACTAAGCAATGATTTCCAATTAGAATATACTCTTACTAATAGCAACTCCATAAACCCCTAATAATGTACATAAATAACAAATGCTCTAGAAACTGAAATTGGAAAAAGGAGAATTATCATAAATGACAAATGCTCTAGAAATCGAAATTGGAAAAAGGAAATTTTATTTATATAAAAGAAATTAAAAAAGAAAGTGTGCTCACTGATACATATCACAATGGAGTGTACCGGACGGACCGGGATTGTCAATGCCCCAAACAGACTCAATCTCCTTCAAGACCTTCCCCTACCAAACCCTAAGAATAAATTCTCCAGCGCCCTCTTAGCGAGTCATCATCCACCTTCGTCCACTCCCTCTCTGCCACCAAGTGTAGCGACACTGCCTTCCTCCATCCGAACAACATCTTGTAGGCCAACTTTACCTCCTTCCCATCGTCTTCACCTCTTCCGACCTTAGCATCCTCGTAGAACCCTAGAACCAGATCTAGAGGAGGAAGATGAACAGAGCAAGGGGGCTAGAGCTTAGGATAAGAGTAGATAAAGGTTAGGTTATGCTTTTGTTGTGGAGATTTATGGAAGAGAGGGAGAAATAGATTATGGTTAGGGATGGGTTTGCTGGAGCTCAGAGAGAAAATGATTGGAAAGGTTTGGGATGGCTGTTGGTTCAAAAGAGAAGATATGTTAGGGATTTCATATTAACCCTTGGATGAGGATCCATGGCACCCACGAAAATGAGAGGCTAGCAAAAAAAATTTGTATATTATTTTTCTTTTTCACCTACACTTTTTAGGGACGAAATAAATTCGTAGTCTTAAATAAGATAGTCCATTTACAAATATGTTCTAAATAATATTGTTTTTTGTTACAAAGTAAATAATCGTCCCAAATATTAATCTTTTAGGACTCTTCAAAGTAGCGTATCTAATAATGTCCTCCCAAAAGGTCTCTTTTTTTGTAGTGATGGTCAAGTCAGAAAGTCACTCGGACTCCTCGTGACATAAAAGTCACATATGAATTCAGGTTAAAGTGAGACATGAAGGTCCTTGAAGCCAAGACAAAGATCTACAACTTTCATGTTGGGAGTTAGGAGAAATTCTGGCCACAATTCAGCCAAATAGGACTTAAAATAGCCAAAAACAGCCAAAATAGGCACTATGCGGCACTATTCAGCACTATGCGGTACTATTCAGCACTATGCATCATCCTTATGCGGCTCGGCACTATGCAGCACTATGCATCATCCTTATGCAGCTCGGTACTATGCAGTACTATGCAGAATCCTTATGCGGCTCGGCACTATGCAGCATCCTCATGCGGCTCGGCACTATGCGGCACTATGCAGCATCCTCATGCGGCTCGGCACTATACGGTACTATGCAGAATCCTCATGCGGCTCGGCACTATGCAGCACTATGCAGCATCCTCATGCGGCTCGGCACTATGCGGCACTATGCAGCATCCTCATGCGGCTCGGCACTATGCGATACTATGCAGCATCCTTATACGGCTCGGCACTATGCAGAATCCTTATGCGGCTCGGCACTATGCGGCATCCTCATGCGGCTCGACACTATGCAGTACTATGCAGCATCCTTATGCAGCTCGACACTATGCGGCACTATGCAGCATCCTTATGCGGCTCGGCACTATGCGGCACTATGCAGAATCCTCATGCGGCTCGGCACTATGCAGCATCCTCATGCGGCTCGGCACTATGCGGCACTATGCAGCATCCTCATGCGGCTCGGCACTATGCGGTACTATGCAGCATCCTTATGCGGCTCGGTACTATGCGGCACTATGCAGAATCCTTATGCGGCTCGGCACTATGCTGCATCCTCATGCGGCTCGACACTATACAGCACTATGCAGCATCCTCATGCGGCTCGGCACTATACGGCACTATGCAGCATCCTTATGCGGCTCGGAACTATACGGCACTATTCATCATCCCTGCCAAAACCAGGACTGATGACATAGAAAATATCCAAATACTGTTTTGGCCATAACTTTCTCAAAATAAGTCGAAATCCAACTTTTCAAAGGTCAAAATTGTGTAGAATCAAATTTTCTACAACCTATGACCATTAGTTTTCGAAAATAACCAAGTTTGATAGATCAAAACCATGGAAACCCATAGAATCCTAGTTTTAGAAACTTAGATCTACACCAAACTAGCCATTAAAATCAAAAACTCCAAGATCTAAACTTATAGAGAATGAAGAGAAGAACAATATAGACAAATAATATCAAAGAAAAATCAAGAAATAAAAATGCAATAATCTCTCCATTTGGTGCAAGATGTACTTGCCTAAAAGTTTGCTTGAGGAAAATAAATGAAAGAGTGAATGAAGAGAGAGAGTGTGGAAGAGAATATATATAGGGGTTGGGTTGACTCAAAGAAACCCTAAGCTTAAGCATGCTCTTAACCATGTGACTAATGACATGTTAATTGCTACATAATACAACTAATTAAATTAATTAAATAAAATTCTAACCACAACACGGTTCAGAAATCTTATTATCGAAACAGTGAACCACGCCTACAACCAGACAAGGACAAGGGATGGCACACTAATCCGTGACGAGATACTGTCCCATGCTATGGTTAATTACAAATACATGATACATACATTCAAGATACATGTGCCAGATACCATATACAGGAAAAATCAAACCATTTAATAAACAACTTAGCCATAGTGACTAATCTAGGTTATGGCCACTTAGTTAGGTTAAGTAACCTTGGTTTGACCTAATTTAATGAGGTTTAAGTCATTGGAACTAGTTAGGAGTGATTTGGAGTTGTTTAGGCTAATACGGTTTAAAACTTCATAAGCCATGACTTATGGTTCTAACCATTTAATAAACAACTTAGCCATAGCCTTTGTGACTTGGCCCAAAGCCCAAATTAGCAACCCAAACTTTTTGTCCAGCCAACCTAGGGATTCTCCCACTATAAAACCCCTCCTAATTTCTAGGGCTAGCCTCCTTTCCATAGGAATCTATTTCAAGAAGAAAGAGGTGAGCTCCCATCTTTAGAAATTCATAATAAATCCATTTTAGGTCCTTTTTCCCTCAAACGAGTTGCATTAGATCCTAATATCAATATTCTTGCTGTTGGTATTGATTGTTTGCAGGGAAACAACAATTTATGAGATTTGGGTGGTTGTGGAAATCATTCCATTTTGGAATTTTTTACCCATTGTTCATCAATAGGTAACTTTCCCATTTCTCCATGGATTTTCATTTTGTCTTCACCAATAGGAAGCCCTAAGGGTCCCCCTAAGTTCTGGATAGGATTCGTGTCGAGTATCAGTGGTTTCGTGTCCGTTCTGGACACGTTTCAGAAGCTAGGACAGACTGTTTGTCGAAATGCCTCAAAGGGCATGTCGATCGAGTTTGTCCAATGTTTCTGAATAGAAAATAGGGATTTGATCTTGCTTACTGTTTCCTGTTATTGTGTCTTGGTTTTCGTGTCATGGTGTGTCAATTTTGTGGTGTGGACACGCGCGTACACACGCTCGTGCGCGTGCTACAGTGCTCCCCTGCCTATCGGGGTCTGTAGCGGACACGATACGACACGTTTTGGGCTGAAACTTTGGTGGCATTTGGGATTCGTGACTGACATGTCACAGACCAATTTTTAGCTCGACTTATCGAGCGGTTTGAGAGAAATCTCAATCGCACCGATTTTCCAGTACACTACACAGTGTGGTTTATTGCCACTGATACGGGTCTCGTGTCCGACCCTGACACGTCGTGGACACAGGCCAGTGGGCCCATGAGGTAGCCCTATAGGTGGTCTACCCCTGTGTATGACCACGAGATCCTCTCGTGTCTTGTGTCGTGCACACGACACAAGTGCACGTGTGCACGAGACAGTGCACTGACAGTGCACTGTGTGGGTCATTTTGATGTTCTCTGATCTGGACACGCCGTGTCAGGCCTGGGTGACACGAAATGGATACGTGGGGTTGTGCACGAGGGTTGTTTTCAAATTCCAACCATTAGATTCATGATTTGTTAGCTTTTCCTATTTGATTCTCATTAAAAACCATGTACTGATACTGTTATTTGAATTTACCTGTCATTCTAGTTTCGAAAGTGATGTTGGTTAATGATTTTAATCCCTGTAATGATGTTAATTACTGAGTTTAGATCCTAATTATGTTTCTCCTATATGTTATCTTACCATGGTCAAAAGTTGGTGTTGATTTGATGAGTGTGGACTGTTAAATGGGTAGATGAATTATAATATAAGTTATGAACTGATTTTACTGTGTAGTGTTCTTCAAAACTGGATTGATTTCTAACAGTGTTCTCTTGAAATAAAATCTGAGATTAGTTGGGTGAAATCTGGAAACAGTTGGGGACTATCTAGGTAAGTTTTAAATGTAATGTTGCATTGTTGTCCTAAATCTGAACGTGGGTTTAAACCTGGACTTGGGTTAGGATATGTGTTGCACTGTCATACCATGCCACTGTTTTGTACTAGTTAACTCTTTACATTGTTCTTCCTTATTTTGTCAACATTCCAAATTCAAGTTTCTATGTTAAACCTGAGATTAGGAAGGAAATGAATTGGTTTCCCTTCTTTTCTTCCTAACTGAGATGAGTTTCCAGTTTTGTATAACCTGAGGATAGGCCATATCCTTCCTGTCTTCATGATCACATTGACTGCTCTTAAAATGTTACTGAATCTTTCCTTTCCTGTTGGTTGTTCCTTCCACTGTTTTGAGCATTCCTGCACACATATTTCACACAGAGCATGCACACACTCACTGTTAAATAACTTGCACTGGTTTTCCAGATTTGTTCACTATTACTGTTACACACTTCTTTTCCTCTTCACTGTTTGGGTATGTTCCTGCATATACATGTGACACTGCTCACCTTATTCACTGTCACATTCCTGCACACATAATTCACTGGTTCACACACCACACCCTGTTGAACACTTGTACTGTTTTCCAGATTTTAGTTGCTGTTACACATTAGCTTACACATGTATGCCTATACACACAATTCATGTGTCACACACAAGCACCTCTTTCCCATTCTCTATTCTTTACATATGTAGGCTATGGTTGTATGTAGGCATATACAATGTGTATGTGTGTAAATTGTATGAGTGCATATATGTCTATATCTATACTTCTATGTTAGCTAATGATGTAGGTTTTACATCTAGCCTAGATATGTGTAATATATTATGTGATGTTAATCTATGGGTGTAATAGTGAGGTTGTAGACTTGCTAGGGTATCCTAGAATTAGCTAAGCTATATTGTGATATAGCTAGTATAGACTTGCCTGGACACTTACTACGGGGCAGCCTTAGATGACACCTGCGAGCTGGACCCTCAGGAGGACCCAGCTCTAGTTGAGGAGATCACCCCGATTGCCTAGACTAGACTAGTTAGGCTTATCTTACTTTATGCAGTCTTGAGACATGTCTTAGTTAGATTTTATTTGGAGACATGAGTTGTATATATTCTTTCATCTGAGACCTTGTACTGTTGGATATTGTTGGGATTATCTTAGACTACTGTTATTTCATCTATTTACTTCCTTGAGTTCCATTCCATTTCGTGCTATCTCTTCCTTAGTTGTGATTGAGTTTTGCTGTTATGTCACCCCCATTCGGGGAGTATAAACTGTTTAGATATATATTGTTAGATGTATGTTGACCTAGGACAGCGCTCTACCGCCGACACTGCAGCGTAGGCTGGACGTTGTTATGTTCTCGTACCCTCACAGTGGGTGCGGGTCGTGACAGGGAACACGCTGCCAGAGTGTGGATGGGGATGGAGGTGAGTGCATGTTTGATGAGGATCATCTTGCCGCCCGGGGATAACGTGGCGTTGTGCCATCCTTCAAGTTTTTTCCTGATTCTGGCTATCAAGTTCTCGAAAATGCGAGCGTTGGATTTCCCGTACGCTAGGGGACATCCGAGGTAATTGAACGGGGGGTGAGCAACAGAGAATGATGTTAGGTTGGAGAGGTTGATAGCGTGCTCTCTCTTGATGTTGTGGTGGGTGTAGATGACGCTCTGGAGGGATTAATCTTCTGGCCGGAACATCTGGAGTACCTTTGCAGTGTGTTGTGGACCACTTCCACCGCACCAATGTCCCCGGGGGAGAAGATGAGTAAGTCATCAGTGAAGGCCAAGTGAGTGATGGTTGGGCATCCGCTGGAAGTGTGATAGTGTTGGAAGTTCGGAGTACCAACCATGTGGTTCAGGTTTCTACTCAGGGCATCTGCCGCTATGATGAAGATGGTGGAAGAAAGAGGGTCACCTTGTCTAACGCCCTGACTAGATTTAAAAAACCCACCGACTTGGCCGTTGATGACTGTGGAGAACCACGAATTGCTAATGGATCTCCACACAGTGTTGGTCCAAGTTTCCGAGAATCCGAAAGCCCTGAAGACCCAGATCATAAATTGTCAATCCAGTCTATCGTAGGCTTTTTCCATGTCAATCTTAACGGCGATGTTGCCCCCTCTAGCGGAAAACTTCATGCAGGTGATTAACTGTTGGGCCAGCATAATATTGTCCTGGATGTTTCTCCCGCTCACAAAGCCGCTCTGCTTCTCTGAAATAATCTTGGGAAGAATGCCCGCCATTCTGGATGCGATGATTTTGGATATGATTTTATTGGTAAAAGTGCAAAGACTAACGGGTCGATAATCCCGAAAGGACTCCAGATTCTCTTTTTTGGGGATGAGGATGAGGTTGGCGCTGGAGATGGCTTTGGGGTAAGTGGCACCTTCGAAGAATGCGATAGCCGCCTCGGTGATGTCCCGCTTGATAATGTCCCAGCAGGTACAAAAGAAAACGCCAGTGAAGCCATCCGGTCCTGGGGCACTGTGCTCGTTCAGGGCCCACACCGCAGCTTTCACTTCCTGGGCATTCGTGGGATGCTCCAGAAGTGTATTGTCAGCGTCGGTTATGAGACGGGGGATTTGGTCCAGGAAGGGTCTGTCATTGTAAACCGTTTCCTTTGTGAATAATTTGGAGTAGAAGCCCACCGCGGTCGCTTGGATGCTATTGTGGTCTGTTATGATATTCCCGTTGTCGTCTGCCGTCCGGTGGATCGATAGTTTTTGTCTGCGACCATTGACACAAGCATGAAAGAATTTTGAGTTTTTGTCCCCCTCGCTGTCCCATTTTAGTCTCGCTTTCTGCTTTCAGAATTCGGTTTCCACTTTAAGTCTGAATTTGAGCATAGCTTTGGTGAGGTTCAGGGCTGTCCTGGTCGCCGCGAATCGATTCGACGCGAAGAGTATTTCGTCACGAGTGACATCGTCCTCCGCAACCCTCACAGCTTGGAAGATGTCCCCGTAGGCTTGTTTGCTCCAATTGGAAAGAGCTTTCCTCGTAGCCCGGAGCTTGTTACTAACCCGCGATAGGGGATTAGGGAAATCTTCCTGATTCCAAGCTTCCGCGACTATACCCAGGAATTAGGGATGATCAGTCCAGATGTCGAGGAATTGGAATTTCTTTTTGGATGGAGTGTTGTTATTTTTTATTTCAACCAGCAGGGGGCGTGATCAGATTCTGAGGAGTTAAGATGGGACAGGTTGGTCGTGATCCCCATACCGTGCCAGCGATCGTTCGTGAGGGCCCTGTCCAGGCGGGAGTATTGACGATGGTCGCCTTCCTGCATGTTGCACCAGGTGAAGGCGTTGCCGGTGAACTGTAATGTGGTAAGGTGAGCATTGAAGATGAAATCGTTGAAGTCTTGCATGGCCGATGTGGGGGGAGGTCGGCCTCCAATTTTCTCTTCTCTACATGTGATCGCGTTAAAGTCCCTAATACACAGCCAAGGAGAGTTGATGTGTTTGAGATGGATGTCGATGAGGTCGTTCCAGAGGTGTTTCCGCTCGGCAATATCGCAGCTGCCATGGACCGCTGATAGGATTGTGCGTTCGGGGAGTATGGGGTGTTCCCACCAGCATGAGAGGGCCTGCTTGGAGTCCTGGATGACCCCGATTTTGACTTTCTTAGTACAGAGAATCCAAATATCGTTTCTGCCTGCTATGGCCGTGGGAAGGCCTAACTGCAACTGGATAGATTTTAATCTTTTGGGAGGGATTTTGGGTTCAAGAATAATGAGGATGTTAATTTTATGGATTTTCGAAGGCCGGATATTCTCATTAATGTGGGTTTATGTCACGACCCGCACCCACTGTGAGGGTACGAGTACGTAACAGCGCCCAGCCTATGCCGCAGTGTCGACGGTAGAACGCTGTTCTAAGTCTCTAACTAACCATCCACTCATGCAGTATATAATGTACTCATCATGATCAACTCCGAATGGAGGACAAGTATAAGATATGGTGTAACTCAATCACAGTCTAAGCACGATAAGATAACACAAAAAATATAACTAAGAAATTGAAGACAACAATAACTACTGAAATAATAACAACATCTCGAACAATCTCAAATACATCTCAAGTCTCAATTCTATACAACAAGCTCTAAATGAAAACAGATGCAAGTCTACTAAACTAAATCCCGATCACTCCTGAGTGTCAGGGCCAAAGGTAGCTAATCCTCGTCAGGTCCATAATGAGTAGGGCAAATATCCTCAGGGCAATCATCTGTAAAATTTTAACAGTTCCAGTCAGGACAGGAACGAGTACATCTCATCTAGAAAACCCAAGTAAATGACAGAGAAATAAAAAGCAGTTATAGACAGTTGTATTGATGAATATGGTAGTTTATATTCGGGTGATGGTAAGAAAGACAGATAAAGTGCAAGGAAAGTAAATGACTAAACAAGAGAAGAATCATGGCAATGAAGACTGTAAAAATAGAACTAGCTGAACCAGGGTAATATGATATAAAGTCCAGACAACAATGTAGACAAGTGTAACTCTAATATAAGTCCAGTATAAGATGAATCTAATACAAGATGAATCCAGTAAGGGACGATTCCAGTCATAGTGATCAATGATTCCAGGGTGAGTCCAGCCTATACTCTAGCAGTGTGTTTTAAAATACCGAGATCGACATGTAAACGGCTATAGATAATCCGACACATCACACACCTGGCCGGGTGTGAGATGGCTATCATTCCAGTTTGATTCCAGCATAGGGTGATTCCAGAAATGGGTATGTCTACATGTCTTACTCTAGTATTTCCCCTTCCAGCAAGTGAATCCAGAAATCCGACCCAATGATTCAAGATGAGTCCAGCCAGAATATAATGATACCAGTAAATGATTCCAGAATGATTCCAGTAATAGAGGCCAGACAATAATGTGTGTCGTATACATGAATCTAGAATATTCATACGTGTTGTAACAGAGAATCGCATACAACTAACTAGAACTGAAGTACAGTAATTGACAAGTAAATGAGAGATCTATCAGAGAATGTACTCGCCTGATACTCTGAAAAGAGTAGTATAATATCAGATGTCTGCACCGGAGTCACAATGTCCTAAATAGAGCAGTACAGGTTATCATGTGCTTAAAATAAGACAAATGATGTTTATGATGCAATCTACATGATTTCTAGGCCAATCTAGGTCAAAGTCAACTCTAAGTCAAACCTGGTCAACTGTCTAGGTCAAACTAGGTCAACTCTGGGTCAGTTACACTAGTCAACTAGATCAATCCTAGTCTAGTCAAGTCTCACTAGGCCAAACCAAGCCTAGGCTAGCAACACACACACCATCACAAGTCATAGAGAACACATATTACATATATATACATGTTTACATTACATTCTTATATTATCCAAACATTGCATTTATAACTTGCATATATATACCACTCATTAACTTACACTATCACATGCATTGTACACTACATTATATTTCATATCATTGTCTACCTACATGCATTCCTACATACTACCATATATATACATGGCCTATATTTCATAATCTCATGCTTTCCTACACACACACACACACACACACACACACACACACACACACACACACACACATATATATATATATATATATATATATATATATATATATATATATATATATATACATGGGTTAAAAATCAATTAGATACATTATATATATATACATGTCATTATTCTACATTAACAACTTGCATTCCTACATGCATATTGCATATATATACATTCATCCATGCATATGTATACACAGTTTATGTTAGCATCTAGTGTAGGTCGAAGGAACATGTGAAATGGGGGGTTCAATGTGTGTATGATTCAAGGAATTATTTAACAGTGATTGGGTGATATGGGGTAGATACATGTGTGTGTGTGTGGGCAATTGTGTGTGAACAGTGTCACATGAAGGTGAGGAAAATCAGTGAGTGTAATATAGTGTAGAGGGTTATGATATAGTGTGTGTGTGTGTAGATACATGTATATAAGTGTCAGTGTGAATATGAATAGAAAGTGTAGAGTGAACAGTAGAGTGAGGCAGTGAAAGTTAGTCCAAAACAGTGCATAACTCAGATTTGTTCCCAGGAATTTATAGCCAATGACAGTTAAGGGGGTAGGGTGTCAATGTGTGCAACCATTCTCAGTTTTTTTTTAGGTGCAAATAGGGGGTGTGTATATGACATTGCCTGAGGTTCAATCTCAGAACATTTCAAAACAGGGAAGCATGAAGGGGACTAAGCATGAATGGTCTGGACCTCTAATGATGCAGGACCTAACTCCTTTCCCATGGTACTAACAATATATCCACCTCATATCACTCCCAAGCTCTGACACAAACCATTCCAATACATAAGGCTAAACCCAAACCTCTCCTTTGCAAAGCCTAACCTAACATCTCAGCCTGGTATCAGTCGATCCAAAGAATTCCAAATTAGTGATATGTGTTAATAGTGTAAAATAATAAATGTATTAGAGGTGAGTGCCAACATGTCCATAAGAGTGAGGTGGTGTCACAGAGTGTGCAGTCAAGTGAGGTGTGAGAGTGCAATAGGAAAACAGTAGGGGTTTGTGTGTGACAAGGAAACAACTGACATGTGCAACAAGTGTCAAGTGAACAATGGAGTGTACAAGAGAGTGTCAAGTGAATAGTGTGTGTCATCAGTTAGAGTTCTCAGGAAATGACAGTTCATTTATCAAACCAAATTCGAGTCCCATCATCCCATTGATACCAATCCATTCAACAATCTAAAAACAAATTCGAATTTAAAAAAAACCAACACAATCAGTAAACAAACTTTAAGGCAACCTAATACACATGGATATGACTTAATATGGTGATTTGAATCATGGCAAACAACATTCGATTTCAGTTTAACAGGATATTAAAAATTAGGAATGAGAAATAGTGCACATTGTCAATTGACAGTTTTGTATATCAATTCATCGACCAAAACCTAATTCGAACTCTAAAACCTAACACCAATCGATAACCCACATTATAGTAGTCCAATGCACTTGTGTGAATCAATTATGGCAAGTTAAAACATTAAAAACAGTTTAAAAAAACAGAAATCAATCTAAGAAATAGAAAATAGTGAACCCGTATCAGTGCAATGGGGAAATCGAAATTCGAACATCAAAATCATGCTAATGTGATCAATCAATGGTTGGTAAACCATCCCCCACCTGTACCCGTGTCCCACGAGTCATCTCGTGTCCTGGGGAAATAGGACACAACGTGACTCAGCTCACGAACGCCACAGACACGCGCACAGGCACACAGCATCGTGCACGCGTGTGTGTCGCTCTAGGACACGACACAGGGCGACCCGTGTCTCGTGCTCATGAACGTGGGTTCGCCCAGAGTAGGGCTAGGTGTCTGATACCCTTCACCGTGTCGGCGTGTCGCCGTGTCGGAGTTAAACGCGCGTATCAGCGCGCGTTTTAAACCGCGTGTCGTGCAGTGTCAATTCGATGCGGATGGGATTTCTCCCAATCCGCTCGATGAAATGGCCTGAAATTTTATTTGCGTTGTGTCAGTCATGTGTCCTAGGTGTGTACAAAATTTCGTGTCAAGACGTGCAGTAGTCGTGTCCGCTACAGTGCCCGAAGCAGCAGGGCACTGTGTACGGTTCAGTCCCCAGCGTGTTCGTGTCCCCGTGTGGATACGACACATGACACCAAAATCAGGAAGTAATATCACAAATCACTAAGCAAGCCCTAGAGCTAGGATTCCATTCAAAAACATTTCAAAAATCAGAACAAAATGTTGGTTGAGGTATTTCGTCGAACACCTACATATACACTACGACACGTGTCCGATACGGACACCAAACGGGCACGAAATCGACCCAAACTAAGGGACAGCTAGGGGACTCCTAGATCTAGCCCTAAATGCAAAGAAAACGAAATATTAATGCAATTTAAAGGGTTTTACCTATATATGCAAAAAGCTTAGAAAAGCTTCAAATGGGGGATTCCTCCTTGCTAGCCAATATCTCCAAATTGATTCAAACCTGAGATTTCTCTCCATGAACATAAAGTAGGGATCAATTAGAACCCAATGCAAAAGATTTGAGACAAAAAGGAATTGAAATGAGGAAGTTATGGATTGGGGAAGAAGGCTCTTTACCTCTTTCTTCAAACTTGTCAAAATTTAATAAAAGAGGCAAGAACAAGGAGGAGATTATTTATAGGGAAGGGGGAACACTAGTGGATGGTCATAAAGTGGAAAATTAGGGTTAGGGTTTAGTATAATGGCTATGGGCTAAGTTGCACGAGTCATGGAACCCATTTCTAAGTCTCAAGTCTATGGGCCAATACACCAATCCTCCTACTCCAAACTTGATCCTAAGTGTCCTAACTTGAGTTGACTTAAGTTAAACTAGGGTCCATACCATGTTAACTAGGTCACCAAGTCAAAGTCAAAATCTAGGACAGTTCCTTAAGTCACAGCTAGTCAAAAGTCAAAATCAATAATCACCAGTGCAATAAATCATAAAATAATTCAAAGAGGCCAAATGACTAAAATACCCCTAGGCTAAAAATGATAATTAAATCATCCTAATGTGTCACACTCAAAATATTATTATTATTATTATTATTATTATTATTTATTATTGTCTTGTGTTAACTTATCTTGTGGATTAGATTTTTTTTTTTTTTTTGTCATGTTGTGTCCCTACACCCTACCCCTACCCATAACCCTAGCCCTACACCCTGCCCATAACCCTAGCCCTAGGGGGGGGTGCAAGGTGTCCCTACAAGGGATGGGGAGGGGGACACCTCACCACAACCAATCCCTATATATATATACAACACACTCACTTCATGACCAAAAGAAAAGAGAAAAGAAAAAAAAACAAAACAAACTCACACACACCCACCACCACACATCACCCGACCCCCCCCCCCCGAACTTCCTGCTGCCGCTGCCGCTCCTGCCTTGCTGCTGCCGCTGCTGTGCTCGCCGCCGCCGCCGCCGCCGCCGCCGCCGCCCGCCGCCCCTGCTGCCGCCGGCCAGCCCCTCCGGCCACCACAACTCCACCTCCTCCACTTCTTCATCCTCTTCCACTTCCAATTCCTAAGGAGAAACCTAGGTAAAAATCTAAATTCCTTCCTCCTTCTTCATCTCTATGTGTAAATCCCTTCCTTCAAACTCTAGGTTAGGAGGTTTCTAACAAATTCCTTGTTATTAGATGAATTAGGCATTACAAAGGAGATTAGGGCATTCACCACTCAAGGCAAGTCCTCTTCTCTCTTCCCTCTTTTTTTGAAAATTTTCCTCCAAGCCAATGGTTGCAAATTTTCTGGAATAAATATGGCATTAGTTATATTCTAGGGATTATAGAACTCATGGCAAAACTTTTATTTTGTAGGGATATAGTACATGACATGGACACAACACCCTATTTCTGGACACAATCTATCGGACACATCACGCTTTAAACAATATACTTTCGACACATCATTGTGGGCATGTCACAATTCAATTGATTATACGGTGGAACACAATATTGGATACAGTAGGGACAAGTGATGGTTGCACGCATATTTTGGACACAAAATATAGGACACAACGAATGGACATTTGACTCTATTTATATGTATATATCTATATATAATAAAATGATTTATGTAACAAGTAGAGTTTTTTTTGAAACTGGAATTCAATTGAATATGACATCAATTTTGTCCAAATTATTAAATATATCAGAATAACATACCTTGGTATGGTTGATTAGTTAAGTAATTACAAGTTCCTATACACCGTGGTAACTTTGCATCTATGAAAGTTCAACTCTTTTACACATCAAGTCAATCTTACAAGAAGTCTAACCCTATTGCTAATCATGACTCTTGGAGGCTAGAATAGATATCATTTTGTAACACTAATGACTCTATTTTGATTGTTGGTTATATACTTAGCAGACCGCAATATTCTCGGAAACTTGCTTGCTCGTTTTAAATTACTAAGCGTTGCCTGCTAAGATAAAATTGTTTGCTTGCTTGCTTGCTTGCCAAGGTAAAGGTTCCTTTAACTAAGTATACACATTATACAACTGCGTGGTTCCGGTGTTGAGAGTTGCTCCACCGAAGGGGTCGGCGTACCCGGATATTAAATGCGTGGTTCCGGTGTTGAGAGTTGCTCCACCGAAGGGGTCGGCGAGCCCATATATTTCTTTATATCATGTTTTGTAAATTGTCGGAGCTCCTAAATACAAAGGAGACTCTGCCGAAATTTTTGAAAAATTTAGGAGATAGACAAATTTCTGATTTTCGGAAATTTTAGAATCATTGGGTGGGGAGGACAACTGAATATCCCTAGATATCCCGTAACATAATAACCATAAAAAGCTGATCAGCGATTCCTGAATATCCTGATGAGTACTTCTATATAAGTACTAGCCCAAGAGAGGCTCCTGTCCTGATACTTCTATTTCGACAGTAACATCGAATAGATTGGTTTTAGCCCAAGGGAGGCTCCGAAATCACAGCCTGATCCCAGGTTAACGGGATTGTTCACGGGAATTATTTAGGGAATTAATTCAGAGTACTGTTCTCAAAATTTGCATTGCATTTAGTCTACTAAATTTCATCTTACACCAGCAAATAACTCCACCTATCAAAGGTAGGTAGTTTCTTGATTGCTCAAGGGAAGCAAAATCCTACTGAGAGCTCAAGGGAAGCTCAGAATATCTTACAATCTATGGAGTAGGATGTCATTTACATTTCCTTGATTTTTGTGAAGTAAACACATATAATAGTGCTAGTTGGCATATTTCTTTCTTTTGAAGAACTGCATCTTTCTTTTGCATACTTTACCGTCCTTGACCGAGGACTTGCTTGTCGTTTTCTAAAACGACCTAGTATTGTTCACTAGGTGAAGAAGAGGACGTCTCCGCCGAAGTAACGCCGCAGTACAACGAGGATTAATCGTCTGGACAACTTGCTAGTTATTTCTTTTGTAATAAGTTTGTAGAAGTATTGTTGATGAAGTCCTGTATAACAATCTCTATATGTATAATAAGTTGTAATCTCTGGCATTTTCCATTTTTGCTGATGTTTACGGGCGACAATCGCAGATTTTCGGCGCGTAGCCTGGGGATGTGTATGACGTCACTATTCCATTTGGGAAGTGGGACGTGACATAATGACATGGTCAGGCTCTAGGTCATGCAGTCTCTAGGGTTTCACTAGCAGCACGTCAAAATCACAAGTCATGACTTAAGGCAGTTTTTAAATAGTTTAAAAATTATTAAAAATCATAATATGATTTAAATACCAATAAATAATATTTATAAATACAAAATTTCAAAAATACCCTCATTCCAGAAACTGGGTGTTACAAGTCTACCCTCCTTAGAAGAATTTCGTCCTCGAAATTAAGATGATCGCACCCTTCCTAGGTTAAACCCCCAATCAATCAAAGTCAAAGCAACACAATCCTACTGGTCGTGATTCTACAGTCTCGAACAGGGTAGCTACACTATATAGCAATCACAAGTAATATCCTGGCAGGTACTAAGGAAAATCACACATGAAAGTGGGGAGGAAGAATAAGAAGGTCAAACATGCTAATCCATCACCTGCAACGTCATTCTCCTCGGCTGCCATCGCAAAAGCTCTACCCCTCTGGTGCTGAGCTACAGGTGGCCTAGCTCCCACAAAAGGAGGTGTAATAGGACAATCTATCTTCTGGTGGGCAGCTGACCCACAGAAATAGCAAACCTTCAACCTCTTCCTGCACTGCTCCCAGATGTGTCCCGGCTTCTTGCAGTAGGAACAACTGATCACCTTCGGGTCCTAACCCCGATACTGATGCTGTACCTGCTGAACTCCCACTGGTGCCTGTGTCTGCTGAATCTGCACGTGAGGCCTCTTGGCCTGGCCTCCACTGCTGCTGGTATCGTGAGCGTCCCGTCCCCTCTTGAGCCTCAGCTCAAGATCATCCTCTGATGCTAAGGCGCCCACCAAGATCTCTTCAAAAGTGGTACTGCGGGCGTTCTTGGTATAGGACTTCACCTCCTTGACCAGCCCCTTCCTAAACCTCCGGGCCTTCGTCGTCTCAGACAACTCCTCGACAAATCTGCTCAGACGGCAGAACTCCCCTGTATACTCCTCCACGGACTGACCGCCCTGGACTAGGGCCTCGAACTGGGTCTCGAGGGCTCCTAGCGCTACATCCAGGAAAAACTTCTCCTTGAACAGCTTCTTGAATGCTGCCCAAGTCTGTCCTGTCGTACCAACCCTCGGGTCGGTCTGGTACCACGTACGGGCCAGATCCTGCATCATGCTGGCCGCTTGTAGGATGTGGAAAATTATGACACGCTGTCATTTTCATCCATACGCTTAAAGACAGATGTCAGTTGAAGCCATACGCTCAATTCAGAGTTGTACGCTCATTCAAAAGCCATACGCTCAGTAAATATTTTATTATTTACTGAAGTGACAGCACAGCATATGTTTAAATGAGGAATGAATCTGACACTTCATCTTTCGTGCAAAGACAGCTGTCACAAGAAAAGTAACCGTCGTATAGGTTTTCGAAGAGTCGGTTTTGTCTTTTACGAGGACAACTCAGCAGCCTTCATAAATACAAAAGCCATCATTACTGTCAGTTATGACAGTCTGTCAGCCGTCAAATCCACAGTCACGACGCTCGAAAAGATTTTGTCAGTTATGGGAAGATATGGTGTACCAAAGAAGATTGATGATAGCCACGTGGCCACTTCTCCAGTGAGCGTATCGACCTCACATGACTCCTTCTTCACACAGTCAAGTGAGCGTATGGACCTCACATGATTCCTTGCTAAACAAGCGAGCGTATGACCTCACATGACTCCTTGCCCATAAAGTGAGCGTATGGATTTCCTATGGCACTACGCTGTCCAAGTCAGCGTATAACTCTCCTTCAATGAGGCAGCGTATTTCAGCAACCATATCCAGGATTACAGTCAACACACGTTCTCACGTGTCCTGTACCAATTATCCACTTCTCTAGAAGTTATGCAACGTGGCATCCAGGCCATCAATCTCTCCTGAACATGCTCCACTACTTTCAATCGCACGCTAATGTGTCTCCATCAAAATTCGCCACGCGTCCCTGCAGTTATGCACACGTCAAGTAACTACCTGAGCGTATGCTTAAGGACAGTTATCCTGAACTCTATAAAAAAGAGTTTCTTCATCTTCATCAGAGACTACAGTCAATTTCAGAGAGAACAGAGAGATTGCCCAGTTGCTGTCCAAGTTCTTCAAAGTTCGAGTCTTCTTCATCGCATCGTCCAAGGGATAAAGTAATCGTCTTCTAGATTAGATTCCTACAGTTGTAATTTTCTCAGATACAAATAAATAAAGTAAATTTATTTATGGAAAACAAATTGGCGACTCTGCTGGGGAAAGCTGTCTTCTCCAATGAGATAGCAACAACTCAATGCGATACTTCGTCGATCGGCTTGACGAAGAAGACGATGGTTGTACAATTCGACCAATCGGCTTATGAAGAAATGCTCAAGGCGAAGGAGGGCCGCACTGCTTCCTCCGCTCTTCCTGTTGCCAAGAAGAAGGGACACTCCGTCTATGTCCCTAAGTCTTCTGCAGCAATCCGAGACGCTTCTGTCACTTCTCATGCTGACAAGAACACGTCTTCAACTTCCATGAAGTACACTTCGGCTTCTCGGAACACGGCAACAATGGTTTCCCCTAGTCACGCTGACAAAATTGGTTCTTTAACCAAGTCAATGTGTCCAAGGAAAACCATCTCTGGACATGTCAAAGTCCCTTCTCCTTCTATTCTTACGACAGCAGTCGGCTCTTTAGCCATTGATGACTCTGAGCGTATGGCATTCAAAGGGCAGCGTACGGCAAAGGCAGCGTACAAAAGCCAACATCAGGCAGCGTACGCTGAGCCAAAGCCAGTGTATGCTAATAAAAAGGCAGCGTATGACCAGAAGTCCAAACTGAAGTCAGCGTATGCTAACAAATACAGTCCTTTGACTGTTTCTGAAAATCAAATTGGGGGTTCTCTTCCACAGAACATACAAATGATTCCCCCTCAACTTGCACATCTTGTGCCAACCAAGGTGAAAGACTCTTTAGTCAACTCCTCTACTCCTAAGGTCTTTACCTCTGGAGTTAATTTGACTAGTACTCTTACTAGATCAAACAATGGAAAACGCCTTTTGGCTAACTCCTCCAAAGATGGATTATTACCGACTCCTAGTCGGAATAATACTCATCTTCCTTCTCTCAAAATTTCTCGGTCTGAGAAAGGCAAATTACAAGTATCCAAGACTGATATCAAAGTCAATCTCCCACGGATCTTCGTAATAAGCTTAATCAGAATCGGTTCGGTTCCACTGAGACAAGTATATTAGACCCTGATGCAGAATATGCCAAGAACTATGTGGCTCAAATTAATCAGTCTTTATACACTCAGGAACCAAGAAGACAGAAGAACAAAAGACAAGTTTCTACACAGAAACTATCTTCAAATACTTCCCAATCTGTTCCTACAGATCTCCGAGAATATTTGCAAAATAAACAGAGAATTGACACTCCATCTGGCTATGACATTGCCCATATTCGCCATGAAAAGCATGGTTGTGACTTCCAACCTCGGGTTGTCATCCAATGTTGTTGTTCACCAAAAAGACAATCTGTTTTCGAACGGATTCAATATGAACCAATGTTGGATGAAGATGAACCTCTTTATGCTTCTGTCAACATGACTTCCAGAAACATTGGGGGTAGCATACGGTCTGATGCTATATCAGACTCTGAAAATGGTGTTTATCTCGGCACTCGATCCAGGACCGGAGCCTTGACCAGAGCCTCTTCTTCTTCTCATCCAAGTGGTAATCCGGAGATCACGGAAGACTTCCTTGGAGAGTCCAAATTTCCAGTATTGACTCCTGTAAAAAGCTCTGGGAAAGATACTGATTCACACAGTGATGATTCAGAACAGACTGTTTCATCATCTATTCCTCGAATGATTACCACTTACATGGCAGAAAGTGATCATGAACCTTCGACTAGCAATGAGGCTCATGAACAGAGGATTTCTTCTTTAGAACAATAATTGCAAGCTATGGCAGATACATTGAGTGCTATGCACACTCTAATACAAGCTCAACAACAGACAGCACCACCAGTGGTATTGAATACCCCTGTTGTTTCAAACCCCGAACCCTCTACTATTTCGGGGGTACAATCTAATGTTCCTATACAAACCACACCAAGTCACTCTGGAGCTGGGGGTGGTACATATGCTGTAGTCCCTCCTCCCAATTACACTCTACAAGCCACAACTCCACAATCTTCGGGAGTTGTCTCTGAAGAATTGAAGAATCTCAAAACTCAATTCGAGACATTCAAACAGAAGGATGGTTTACAAAGGTTAGGCATCAAACAGCCTTATCCGATAGAATGGAAGCAGGTATCGTATCCACCAAAATACAAACCTCCGACCATCTCTTTCTATGATGGGACAACCTCTCCAAGTCAGTTCATTAATCATTTTGAAGTAATGACTGATCAATTGCAACCAAGTGACGCTCTCCTTACTCGGGTGTTCATTGGATGTCTCAAAGGAACGTCTTATGAATGGTATAGAAGTCTCCCTGATGGGTGCATTACCTCATTTGCCGGTTTTAAGCAAATGTTTCTTGAACGATTCTACGAAGGGCTCAATGATATGACCATGTCGGCCCTCATAAGAATCAAACAGAAGAATAATGAGACCACTGAGGAATTCATTGAGAGATTCAGAAGAGAAGCCCTCAAAATGCCTCTTGGAACTCCCGATGCTGTTACGATCGACACTTGCAAGTCGAACCTCTTACCAATTATCAGCATGTGGACAGGGTCCACTCAGTTCCAAGATTGGCCTTCATTCATCGTCAGTGCCAAGGCTACCGAGGTCAGTGCTGAGACCTTTAAGGGTCTGGGGGTACAAATGGCTCCCAAAGAATCAAATCAGAGTGCTAGCAATAGTACTCGACCCAACAATCGCAAAGGGAAAGAAGCTCTTGAAGTCAATCTCCAAAACAGTAGTCAAGAGGTAAAGACTACCCAAGCTACTTCAGCTCCAACAAATCAACAACAGAGATCTCCTCGGCCGAAAGAAGAATATTCTTTCGATGATGACGATGTTCAGTGTATCTTTGAATGCTTACTCAAAGGTAATAAGATTCAATTGCCAGAAATTAAAAAGCCTGATGAAGCCAATAAGACAGATCATCCAAAATACTGTCCATATCATAGAATGCTGGGTCATACAATCCGGTCTTGCTATGTATTAAAAGGGAAGATTCAAGAGATGATTAAATCAGGAGCTGTGACATTAACACCCAAAGACAAAACAGTCACAGCAAATGTAATTTCAATGCAGTTCGGTGACTGGCCTCCCTTAAAGGTGGAAAGTGGGATTGTTCCTATCCCCAAAGCAACTCTCGAAGTTGTAAACATCCCACCAGCACAGAATGACGGACTTGTTCCTGTCACAACTAAGAAGGGAGAGATCATGTGGATTCATCCGGATTTAATGACGGAGTTTGAAACGTCTTCCTCTTTTCCTCGGAAGATTTCCTCATCTAAAAAGAAGTTCGGGAAGACTAAGTCATGCAATGTGACTTCTAGTTTCACACCCGATTTTTATCTAACCTCTACTTTCATCTCAGCAAGAAATTCACTCTCTATGAAGATAAAATCTGTACCTCAAATTGAAGATAGGTACAAACCTGCTTTTTATTTATACAGTTCACAATCTCGTGAATTGATGGCGAAGATGGGTTATGATTTAGCCACTGCCCCAGGTTTGAACTCAGGCAAGGGACTCCGAGCACCTTTGGCCATCACCATGAGACATAATCAATCTCGTGTTGGCCTTGGTTTCTGGAATGAAGATTTCATCAAACATAAAAGAACCAAGAGCAAAATAAAGAATTGCAGCATGGTTTCCATAGACCTTGAACCAGAATCTGAAGTTGAAGTTCATGCTGGAACTCGGTCAGGAAAAGTATATTTGAAAGATTATGCTGAAGTTCCTGAAGAAATTTCTGACGTTCCTCCGGCTACAGCTTCAACTCCAGTCTCTACTGAAGAGCCTTTAAATGTTCCTGTTGAGACAGTTCCTTCTAAACCAACAGCAGCTGACAAAGGCAAACAACAAGTCCGTTTCGACAAACCATTGAAGAAGTCATCTCCTACAGGACTTGAAAAGCCTTATAATTTTGATATATTGGCTCAACTAGCCAATACACCAGCTAAATTGTCAATCTTCGAGCTCTTACGTCTCTCTAAAGAGACTCGAGAAACTTTAAGTGAAGCACTGCTGCAAGCAGAAACCTGCTTAACTCTTCTCAAGAAGTTGGAAACAGAACCTGTTTCTCATTGCCATAATGTATTGGAATTTATTCCAAACATTACCTTTACGCAGGACGATATGCTGCTAGAGGATAATCGACATGACCGTCCGTTATATCATACAGGATATATTGATTCTATGAAGGTTGATCGTTTATTGATTGATCCAGGATCCGCTCTTAGTATTATGCCAAAGGCTATGTTAGATGCATTGAAGATACCTGTACATAGCCTCTCCAGCACTATCACTACCATCTTGGGATTCAATCAAGGAAAAAGTGAGCCTTTAGGCAAGATTCGCCTTAAATTTCAAATAGGCGATCTTCGTACTAAGGTTACTTTTTACATCATCGACAATCATGGTTGCTCATATAATGCTCTATTAGGAAGACCATTCTTGCATGAACATAATGTCGTTCCTTCAACCCTTCATCAGTGCTTCAAATATGTTGATGATAATGGAGAGGTTCAAAAAGAAGTGGCAGATCTTTACCCATTCAAAGGAGTCGAAGCTTACTTCAATGACGCTCGCATGTACAAAGATGAATACTCGAAAGTCTTGCAAGCTATGGATAATGAAGATGAGACATCCAAAGTTGACACTTTTGTTATTCCTGTAAAAGGGCGTATCACTCCTCCGCAGTCTGTTAGATCATCCGAAGAAGGCTCACTGATAATTCCGGTCAGTAGACATACTACTTCATCATCTGCCCAGGGCTCACTGATAATTCCTGTCAGTGGATGCACTACTGCACCATCTTCCCAAGCTTCACAAAGTTCGCTGATCATTCCTGTCAGTGGACTCATCACTCCCCCTCCATCTTCTCAGGCTAGATCAGATACTCTAGTCATTCCAGTCAGTGGACGCATTACTTATCCACGGTCTTCTTCAAGGGAGCTCACCTCTTCTGAGCCTTTTGTTATCGATCTTAATCGAAACAAAAATTCTAACTGTTCTTCTTCTTCCCCCTTTGTCATTAATCTGACTAAGTCTGATAAGGCTCAGCCTTCTGTTGTAAATACAGCATCTAGTATTAATGAAGCATCTCCTTTGCAGTATATTGATGTTTGTGGTTATGTACAAAGTTATTTACAATTGCTAAATAGCTTAGAGCCACTAACTATAGGGGTTGTACAAGCTCTTCATACAGACGTATCATTAGACTCTATACAGAAATCATACTTTGTGGTCCCCAGTCGAAAGAAGGGAGAAAATCTAATATTTTTCTATAAAGGACCTCAGAATCCTCCTAACTTGGAAGAAGATGACATAAACGATGATACTGGAAGGTTACAACTGCGTCGCTACAGTCAACAATCCAAAAATATCATCAAAAATATGGGTTATGACTTTAGAACCAGTCTCAATAATGGGAAAGGAAGAAGAATGCCTGTTCGAATTCCTCCTTAAAATACGGAAGGACAAAATGTGGTTTAGGTTACATTGCTCCTACTTCCTTTATCAACATAGTCCATGAAGAGTCAAAATTCAATAAAGACGAACAATCTGAAGATGAACGATCTGAGTCTTCTGATTCTCTCTCTTGGGATTCTGACACGAGTATTGGCGATCTTCATCGCTCTATTTTATCCATCAATATGGTCTCTGTTGATGGCCCACAAGAAAATGATGAAGATGAGGATGATTTTGAAATATCACCCGAATCAGAACAATGGGCTCAAAGATTAGATGATCAATGGGAATTCAGGTTCGAGCAGAGGGAACCTCCTACCGAAGATAAACTGATCCAAATTGATGTTGGTGAAGAAGGTTCTCCTAAACCAATATTCATCAGTGAAAGTCTTTCAGAAACAGATAAGCAAGACATGATCAAGCTTATTCGTGATTATATCGATGTCTTCGCCTGGAGCTACGAGGATATGCCAGGACTAGATCCGAAGATCGCAATGCACAAGCTTAATATTATGCCAAATGCTAAACCGGTCAAACAGCAACAGCGATGATTTCGTCCAGACATTATGGATGCAATTGAAGCTGAAGTCAACAAGCTTATGGCTTTCGGATTTATCAGAGAGGAACAACATCCTGACTGGGTGGCTAACATTGTTCCTGTCCTTAAAAAGACTGGCAAGATCCGAGTCTGTATAGACTTTCGCAATCTCAATGCAGCTTGTCCTAAAGACGAGTTTCCTCTTCCAATTACTGATGTCATGATCGACAATACATGTGGTTTCGAACGAATGTCATTTATGGATGGGTATTCGGGATACAACCAGATCAAAATGTTTCCAGATGATGAAAAACACACTTCCTTCAGAACGTCGATCGGTACATACTGTTATACAGTGATGCCGTTTGGTCTCAAGAATGCAGGAGCAACATATCAGCGAGCAATGAGCACTATATTTTGCGAACATCTCCGAAAAATAGTCGAATGCTATGTTGATGATATTGCAGTCAAAAGTCGACGAAAGGAGGATCATATCCAAGATTTGAAGACTATCTTTGATTTAATGCGTCAGCATCAACTTAAAATGAACCCTACTAAGTCCTTCCTGGGCGTCTTTAGTGGTAAATTTCTCGGCTTCGTCATTACCGCTAAAGGTATACACGTGGATCCCGAGAAGATCAAAGCCATCCAAGAGATGCGTCCTCCACGCACCTTAAAAGAGCTACGAGGATTTCAAAGAAGAATTGCTTATATCAGGAGATTCATTTCCAACTTATCAGGACGCTGCAGACCATTCCAAAAACTTCTGAAGAAAGGTGTATCTTTCATCTGGAACGAAGAATGTCAAAAAGCATTTGATGACATCAAACAGTACCTCATGAACCCTCCAGTTTTGGTACCTCCCGTCTCGGGAATACCATTTCTTCTATATGTTCGAGCTATGGATCATTCTCTTGGTGCATTACTCGCCCAGAAAAATAAAGATGGTCATGAACAGGCCATTTATTATCTCAGTCGCACAATGACGGGTGCTGAACCGCGTTATTCTCCAATCGAGAAAGAATGCCTAGCATTAATGTTTGCTGTTCAGAAGACGCGACATTATATTATCGGTCAAACGATTCATGTCATTTCCAGAGTGAATCCCATCAGGATTATGATGAAGAAACCTGGTATTCTCAACTCCAGACTAGCTAATTGGGGAATCTTGTTAGCCCAATATGACATGCATTATATTCCTCAGAAGTCAGTTAAAGGACAGGCTCTTGCTGATTTTTTAGCAGCTCATGCAGTCCCAGAAGATTCTAAATTATATGATAAGATTCCCGATGAAGTTCTGGATTCAAATATGGTTTCTAAAGAAGTTCCTACCTGGCGTCTATTCTTTGATGGAGCATCTAGAATAGGTCCTAACGGCAATATTGTCGCCGGAGTTGGAATTGTTCTTGTATCCCCAGAGGGATTAACTATTCAGAGGGCTTATTCTCTAGATCAATCATGTTCAAATAATGTTGCAGAATACAATGCGTTGCTCATTGGTCTTCAACTCGCTAAACATCTGGATGTTCAATATTTAGAAGTTTATGGAGACTCTAAGCTTATCATCAATCAGATCAAAGGAACGTATGAAGTTCGTCATCAAGATTTGATACCTTATCATCGAATAGCACTCTCTATGGCCTCCTCCTTTGAAGGTTTCTTTATTGAACATGTTCGACGAGTCTATAATGCAGAAGCTGATGCTTTGGCTAATCTTGCTGCTGTATTAGCCATACCAATCAGACGTCAGCAAGTGATAGTGGTTTATAACCGAGAACTATTCTGCGTTGAAAATAATCTGGCTTTAGCTTTTTCCCATAATCCAGACGAAGATTCTCTCAACTTTGATGCTGAATTAAAGTTTGACAAAATGTCCTTGTCTTCTTCCAATTTTACTATGAAATATGTCTTTTCCAACAAAATAAACACCGTAACTGAAGACTGGAGACGTCCGTTTCTGGACTTTGTGTTGTATGACATACTTCCTGATAACCCGAGTGAAGCAGCATCTATCCGGCACCGGTCTCTCAGATTCTATTATAATCATACTACGTAGACACTATATCGTCGAGCCTATGATGGTCTTCTTCTTCGATGCATCGCTGGTGAAGAAGCACAACAGATAATCCGTGAAGCACATGATGGCGTCTGCGGAGCTCACCAGCCAGGTCCAAACTTCAAGATCGTATCCGACGTATGGGTTATTATTGGCCCACGATGGTAGCTGATACTATTCAATATGCTCGGAAATGTAAAGCCTGTCAAATTCATGCAGACTTTATCCATCAACCATCGGAGTTCTTACACCCAACAGCGGTATCATGGCCCTTTAAAGCTTGGGGCATGGACGTCATCGGTCCTATCAATCCACCATCATCAAAAGGACATCGGTTTATTCTAGCAGTAACTGATTACTTTTCTAAATGGGCTGAAGCAATCCCATTATCTGAAGTCAAGACTTCTAATGTTATCAACTTTGTCAATCATCATGTCATCTATCGATTTGGTGTTCTTCGGCGTATTATCCATGATAATGGACCACAGTTCATCAGCCAGAAATTTACTCGATTCTGTGATGATCATCGGATTAATAATCTGGCTTCTACAGCATATAATCCAGCAGCCAATGGACTAGCAGAGGCTTTCAACAAAACAATCATCAAACTCTTGAAAAAGTTCGTTTCTTCCAATAAACGTAACTGGAGTGAGAAGCTTGGTGAATGTTTATGGGCTTATCGCACCACAGTTCGCAATGCGACCGGATGTACACCTTTCTCTTTGGTATATGGGTGTGAAGCTGTTCTTCCCCTCGAGATACAAATTCCTTCTTTGAGAGTTGCAATCTCCAATGAATTTACAACAGAGAATAATGATCGTCTTCGACTTCAAGAGTTGGAAGCTCTAGATGAAAAGCGATTGTATGCGCAACAAAATATCGAGCTATATCAAGCCCGAATCTCAAAAGCTTTTAATCGGAAAGTCAAAGTCAGAACATATCAAAAGGGAGAATTGGTCCTTACTGTCAGACGTCCGATGACCATGACACATATGAGCAAAGGCAAATTTGACGCGAAATGGGAAGGCCCATTCGTAGTAAACAAAGTCTTCTCTAATGGAGCATATCAGCTTGCCTCTATGGACGGAAAAGTCACGATGATGCCTATCAATGGCAAATTCTTAAAGAAATATTATGTATAAATAATATTTTCATTACTCCCCAGCAAGTGTAAAATCAAAAATTTATTCTTCTCTACAAAAGCTATTTCGATGTCATTATCTCCAGCGGAAACTGATATTCTACCATGTATCATTTTCCCAGAGAATTTGATATTTTGTCTTATTAGATTCCCAGTGGATTTAATAAAGATCTTGTATAGAAAATCATGTCCATATCACCTCTAAATTTTCTATCTCAGTATGTACCATATTCTATGAAAATGATATCTTGTCCTTTTGATTTCTGGGTCTAAAGATCAGTGAATAAAGGCAAAATAATATAAAGCAGGAAGGATACATCATAAACAAAGTTTCCTTAAACAGAGTTTATTTGAGACAAATTCTTCAAGAAGTACATCATCATGGAAGATCACTGGTATCCCTTTCGTACTTGGGACGAGGACCACATACATAATTAGAAAAAGAATTGAATACATTATTTCCTGACCGCACCAAGAACTGACAGGCAGCCAGCCTCATTGCTTCTTCTTCTTCGGTTTCTCCTTGTTCGACCAGGAAATCCAAGATATCTTTCGGCAGCTTGGGAGCAGACGAGCTTTCGCCCGTCTCCTTCTTTTGTGGAGTCGAGTGCTCTTTAGCATTTTCGTCGACTTTGGAGACGACTTCGGTTTTCTTCGTGTTCTCTTCGGAAGACATTTTGAATAAAGGAGAATAATGTGTGATCCTTCTACTCAAAGAGATGCTCTATTTATAGGCATATATTTGCCAGAATTAAAGGAACGTGTCTTTTTTCGATATTCATTCATTAATACTTGACGGTTCATCCGTACATTTATTATATTCATCCGATGGTTCGTCTGTTCATAATCTTCTATCGATTGGAATTCGTTATCTTTCACATTTTTATAACCTTTGACCTCTGTAGAAATACAAATCTGACTTTCTTTTTTTTGAGTCTTTACATCCTATCACGTCCATATTACCTCTGATGGTATTGTACACTCTAAAAAAAATCAAGATTTCTATTTATCATGTTCTTTTTACATCCAGAGAGATACAAAATCACTTCAGATAAAGAAGATTTATCATTTCCATTATCATATTTTCATAAAAAGTCTATTACATTTCTTAGACTTTCCTACAAATCTTAATGGAAATCTATTACAAATCTTGGATTTTCATTCTATGTACAACTGAGATCTATTTCTTCTTGGGTCTTCTCTGGCAATCTCGTTGTTTGTGGCAATTCCTGGGTGTCCAGCAGAAATCAAACTCTGGTCTTATCTCTCAGACGAGAGGAGAACCACAGAGTATGGCAACACGATGGCGTGTTGCTGCCAATACAGCGCGTGGAGGAACGGCGGCACCTCAAGCAGATAGGAATGTATCCAAACCTTGGGATACAATTCCTAGTTCTGCCGTGAAAGGAACTCTACTACCCGATTTCTCGGGGTAGAGTTGACTCCACCATCCAGCTCTCGTGTATAAAGGCTCTTCCTACCATCTGAGGAAGACCCTTCTATCTCACGAAGAGTTCTGAGTTGTCTGATATACGCGTCAAAAGCGTATGAGCTCCCTGATGTAGATGTCAGAAGAACATTGTCCACAGCATCCATATCACCAATGCCAGTTCTGAAGAAGGTTTTCAGCCAAAATTCTGCAAGAAACAGTAAAGAAAAATCAGTTAACAGAAACTGGGCAAGCAAAGACAGATGCATTCTGTTCATTTCGGGAAGATGAATTTGTCCTTAGCAAACAAAAATTTCGATGCGTGTATATTGAACTTACCGCTGAGTTTGCTGCTAAGGATTGACAGATCCATGTCTGGTAGCGTGCACAGAGATTTGACATCAGACAACATGGCTTTTCTATTTCCTTCTCATAGAAAATTCATTCTCAGAAGAGAGGAAGAAGAATGGGAAGATGAGTTTGCGTGGAGTTCATCCATCTATTTAAAGTATGGAGCATGAACCTATTCTTGGAAAGGATCCGCATGAATAGCGCTCGTAAACGTGGAATGAATGACACGTGTACTTTGGAAACCAGCACAGCCTTGGAAATATTCAAAGAGTGCTTTCCAAAACGTTGGAAGATAGTGTAACTTACGGGCTATTTATTGGTGCACGCTATTCATTGGCGTACGTTATTTGGCGTAATTCACAACGTTAAAGGACAGCGTAATTTATAGCGTAACATACACTGACATACGCTATTCAGCGGAATTCACAAAACATTGGAAAATAGCGTAATATACGCTATTTTCATTGACATACGCTATCTAGCGTAACTTACAACTTGGAAGACGGCGTATTCTACAGTTATTCATCGACACACGTTGGTTTTCAACACAGATTTGGACTAAACAGAAGATTCTTGAATATCTATTTTTCATTAAGGCACTGATGGCCTTACAAAAAAGAAGGGGAGGAAAAGGAAAGGAGTGCAATAAAGTCACGCTCTATTTTCCAGAGCGACTAAGCTTGACACCTAACTCTTCTACGCTTTGAACCCCCATGCGGTGTAACAGAGCAACGAACATTTTACGCTTCTCTGCGAGGCTCTGCCCATCAGAAGAAGAGGAGCCGTCCAGACCAAAGTAGCCCAAGAAATTCTTGGCTAAATGCATAGGGTCGTCCTTGAGCTCGATGACGACAGGTTCGGGTTTTTGGCCCCCAAAAGTGGGGTCACCATGGGAACAGAATCCCAACTTACGTGCTTCTTCTTCAGCAGCTTCTTTTGGAGTCATGGTTTCAAAAGATGAAAGTCAAAAATTGAATTCTCTCGGTTTATATAATAGAGCTTGCTGGCTGTTCATATTCTTCCATCAGATTCAATCAATCTCGAAAAATGAAGAGTCATCATGACATTTAATGAACTCATGCCAGCGTGTCAGGACTCATTCCCACTTTCTGTTCAAAGTAATTTCGAACTTTTGAAACTCATAAAGTTCGAAAACTTTGAAGGGGGTCTTGTAGGATGTGGAAAATTATGACACGCTGTCATTTTCATCCATACGCTTAAAGACAGATGTCAGTTGAAGCCATACGCTCAATTCAGAGTTGTACGCTCATTCAAAAGCCATACGCTCAGTAAATATTTTATTATTTATGAAGTGACAGCACAGCATATGTTTAAATGAGGAATGAATCTGACACTTCATCTTTCGTGCAAAGATAGCTGTCACAAGAAAGTAACCGTCGTATAGGTTTTCGAAGAGTCGGTTTTGTCTTTTACGAGGACAACTCAGCAGCCTTCATAATACAAAAGCCATCATTACTGTCAGTTATGACAGTCTGTCAGCCATCAAATCCACAGTCACGACGCTCGAGAAGATTTTGTCAGTTATAGGAAGATATGGTGTACCAAAGAAGATTGATGATAGCCACGTGGCCACTTCTCCAGTGAGCGTATCGACCTCACATGACTCCTTCTTTACACAGTCAAGTGAGCGTATGGACCTCACATGATTCCTTGCTAAACAAGCGAGCGTATGACCTCACATGACTCCTTGCCCATAAAGTGAGCGTATGGATTTCCTATGGCACTACGCTGTCCAAGTCAGCGTATAACTCTCCTTCAACGACGGCAGCGTATTACAGCAACCATATCCAGGATTACAGTCAACACACGTTCTCACGTGTCCTGTACCAATTATCCACTTCTCTAGAAGTTATGCAACGTGGCATCCAGGCCATCAATCTCTCCTGAACATGCTCCACTACTTTCAACCGCACGCTAATGTGTCTCCATCAAAATTCGCCACGCGTCCCTGCAGTTATGCACACGTCAAGTAACTACCTGAGCGTATGCTTAAGGACAGTTATCCTGAACTCTATAAAAAAGAGTTTCTTCATCTTCATCAGAGGACTACAGTCAATTTCAGAGAGAACAGAGAGATTGCCCAGTTGCTGTCCAAGTTCTTCAAAGTTCGAGTCTTCTTCATCGCATCGTCCAAGGGATACAGTAATCGTCTTCTAGATTAGATTCCTACAGTTGTAATTTTTTCAGATACAAAATAAATAAAGTGAATTTATTATGGAAAACACCGCTGCCTCAATCTGGAGCCTCATCGGAATCTCAGCCAACCTGAATATCTCCTCCATGTGCTCGATCCACTCGTTGGCATACAAGATCCCCTCTGTCCCTCGGAAGTCCCTCGGGTGCATCTTCTGAAAGTCCTGGATGCCCTTCTCCCGCGGCTGGTGTGGCTGCGGGGCTGCCGCTGGCTGAGCTACAACTCTCTCTACCGCAGTCACGGCCCGCTCAATGCCTCGTGTGAGCTCTACTGTGTGCCTCTGCTGCTGTGTCTGCTGAGCCTCCATGTACTGCCGGAAGAAGGCTAACAGCTGAACGGCATCAACTGTCCCTGCAGGTGGCTGCTGCTGTTGAAGCACATCCGGAATCACCGGACTCGGCTCATGCCTCACAGGTGGAGGGGCTCCTCCGAAGGCAGCTGAAATGCCTACCCTAGCTGGCATGACTGGGGCTGCGGTACCAGGGGCTGACTGCTGAGGACGAGAGGTGGCAGACCCCTCTGCAGCATCCCTCAGTCCGGAGCGATGGGATCTAGTCTCGACCATCCTGGAGACAGATCAAACAAGGAGTCAATACTGAGATAGAAGCGATAAATCAAAGGAGGACAGTTAATTTTCAAGGAAGACAATCAGCAAGATGTATAGATGGCATGAATTGAAGTAGAAATTTTCCTAACTGTGATTGAGTGCCTCTCCGGTAAAGCCTATCTCTCAATCCTATCGCAGGCTCGCAGCAGTACAACTAAGTCGTCGTACTACCACGATATCGCACTAATGCGACTCTCGACCTGCATGGGCCACCACTAAAAATGTTTCATGACCCGCACCCACTGTGAGGGTACGAGTACTTAACAGCGCCCAGCCTACGCCGCAGTGTCGGCAGTAGAACGTTGTTCTAAGTCTCTAACTAACCATCCACTTATGCAGTATATAATATACTCATCATGATCAACTCCGAATGGAGGACAAGTATAAGATATGGTGTAACTCAATCACAGTCTAAGCACGATAAGATAACACAAAAAATATAACTAAGAAATTGAAGACAACAATAACTACTGAAATAATAACAACATCTCGAACAATCTCAAATACATCTCAAGTCTCAATTCTATACAACAAGCTCTAAATGAAAACATATGCAAGTCTACTAAACGAAATCCCGATCACTCCTGAGTGTCGGGGCCAAAGGTAGCTAATCCTCGTCAGGTCCATAATGAGTAGGGCAAATATCCTCAGGGCAATCATCTGTAAAATTTCAACAGGTCCAGTCAGGACAAGAACGAGCACATCTCATCTAGAAAACCCAAGTAAATGACAGAGAACTATAAAGCAGTTTTAGACAGTTGTATTGATGAATATGGCAGTTTATATTCAGGTGATGGTAAGAAAGACAGATAAAGTGCAAGGAAAGTAAATGACTAAACAAGAGAAGAATAATGGCAATGAAGACTGTAAAAATAGAACTAGCTGAACCAGGGTAATATGGTATAAAGTCCAGACAACAATGTAGACAAGTGTAACTCCAATATAAGTCCAGTACAAGATGAATCTAATACAAGATGAATCCAGTAAGGGACGATTCCAGTCATAGTGATCAATGATTCCAGGGTGAGTCCAGCCTATACTCTAGCAGTGTATTTTAAAATACCGAGATCGACATGTAAACGGCTATAGGTAATCCGGCACATCACGCACCTGGCCGGGTGTGAGATGGCTATCATTCCAGTTTGATTCCAGCATAGGGTGATTCCAGAAATGGGTATGTCTACATGTCTTACTCTAGTATTTCCCCTTCCAGCAAGTGAATCCAGAAATCTGACACAATAATTCAAGATGAGTCTAGCCAGAATATAATGATACCAGTAAATGATTCCAGAATGATTCCAGTAATAGAGGCCAGACAATAATGTGTGTCGTATACATGAATCCAGAATATCCATACGTGTTGTAACAGAGAATCGCATACAACTAACTAGAACTGAAGTACAGTAATTGACAAGTAAATGAGAGATCTATCAGAGAATGTACTCGCCTGATACTCTGAAAAGAGTAGTGTAATATCAGATGTCTGCACCGAAGTAACAATGT
>JANAVB010018035.1:0-17576 GCA_029216955.1 Iris pallida | reverse complement strand
AAAGCAGTGTAAGAAGGCTGTTGGTGGAGAACCGAAGTTTTACCAACAATGCTTTTACGCTGCATGTGTGCAGGTATATTCACTTTAGATGCAAAAGTATCATCGTGAATTTTATCTACACTGTCACAGACAGGAGATTTACCTTTACGCGTAGAGCGCAAAACATGAGTATCTGCCATGTCACGGACGGGAGATTGGTTTTTACGCTGAGAGCGTAGAATTGTGCAGACTACCTCGTTACCGACGGGAGTCTTGTTTTTACGCTGAGAGCGTAAAGGATTGAAGACTGCCTCGTCACCGACGGGAGTCTTGTTTTTACGCTGAGTGCGTAAAGGAGTGAAGACTGCCTTGTCACCGACGGGAGTCTTGTTTTTACGCTGAGAGCGTAAAGGAGTGAAGACTACCTCTCATCACCAACGGGGGTCTTATTTTTACGCTCGGGACGCATCACTGAAGCAAAGACTGCCTCGTCACCTACGGGAGTCATCACAACAGGAGTGGGAAGGATGCCTTTGCCTTCAGAGACAACAGGGAAATCCGAGGATGTTCTGGACTTAGGAATCCAAACTTTTTGTGCCTTCCTCGATTTCTGAACATTGGAGCAGCGGGTACTATCCCCAGTTCGAAACATTTCTTCGTAAGCAGTCTGGTCGAAGTGAACGACCAGAGTCTTCTTTGTCAATCCAACCGATACATCATCATATTGAGCAATTGCTTTCTCATCAGAGGAGAAAGTCGTCCCCAGCAGAGTCGCCATTTTGTTTTACTTAACAAAATGCCTTAAATCGGCTTTTGAAAGAAAACTAGAAAGATATACAGAAGTACAAGTTGTGCTGGGAAGTATTGCTGTAGAAGTCTGATCTGAAGGCGATCACTTTGTTCCTTGGACCATACGATGATGAAGAAGAGTACTGCTGTAGAATGAACAGCCGGAAGAACTAAGTCACCGGAAAGGTATCAACACACTTGGGCACTGATGGCGAGGTCGAATGATTTCCTGCTTTGCTTCACTCTGTTCTGGAAGAAAAGTTAAAGAAGAATGCTCTGGAAAATCAAAGTCTCATGGCTCTGATCTCTATGTATTCTCCCTGTGTCCCATGAGAAATAAGTCTATTTATAGACTTGGCCTTTTGAGCGTAAAAGGCAACAAAACCAGATTTTTACGCTAGCAACTGTCACCCACGATGGACATCACCATCTACGCACGTTGACACGTGTCCCATTATTTCAACAAAAATAGGAAGCACGTACACACGTTCTTCGATAAGTGTGGCATGAAAGCCACGTAGGCAAACCACATTCTCCTTTAGCCAGAAACAATCGGGCGTAAAAATGACCCAAAATATACTTCCAGCGTAAAGTAGTAGACTAGGCGTAAAATAGCCCAAAAATAGACTTCTCGCGTAAAGTGGCTGATAAAACAGCCTTGAGCGTAAAAAGTAGCCCAAATAAACTTTATGCACACGTCAACTTTGAGCGTAAAAAGCTCATATAGTATTCATGCGTAAAAGAAGTTATTTTATGAGCGTAAAGTAACCCAGTCCACACACTAAACGACAATGTTGGTTTCTGTGTAAATCAAATCTCTTCGAATTCTGTGTTATACGCTGTCAGTAAATCATTGTGTCAGAATCATCATCATCTGCATTAAATGCATGATCTGACAGCTTATCCCCAGCGTACAGCAGTTTGCGTAAAACAGCTCGCGTAGAGTAGCCTGCGTAGAGTAGCCTGCGTAAAGTAGTCTGCATAGAATGACTTGTTGAGCGTAAAGCTCTATTTCTTTGACTTGGTCCATGAAGCACTTTTTATGCTCCTACACCTGCCTCATCAGAACGAATCACTTCACCGTCAAACGCACGAGTGCTTTGACTAATAAAGCATTTATTGAGCTGAACGCGGGTTGTCAATCAATCCAAACCCGGTGGCTCTTCCAGCATAACGAAAGTCGGGCACGACGACCCCAAACTTTGGATGCAACAGGCACCCAACGCCATCACGTAGAAAAACATTATCGACAAAGGGTTCGAACATAAGCTGTCGTGTACATAGCTCTCCCGGGGCATCTCAGTCTTCTAAAGGAGTTCGTCGTCAAAGTCTCTTCGAACGAGGAGATCTGCTACCCACAGTACAACATCTCGCCAAGGAGGAGGACTGGTCGAGTTCATCTCCATTAGGGAAGGAAAGTGAAACGAGAAACAAACTTCTCTTCACGCTGCTATTTATAGGCCAGGGCAAATAAAACCCATGCGCCAAGTGGTAACTTTCCCGAAGTCAGTGCAATGAACTTGTATTTATGGTGATGAATCTGTCCACTCGAATTCAATATCAAAGAAGTCATTAATGTCTCGAAAAAGCCAACAAAGACTGACCAATGAGTATGTGCCACGCGGCGGATGCGCTCGTTAGCACCATGCACCCCGTATTAATGCGTCCAGTGGAACACAAAATAATGCGCCCAGTGGAGCACAGAACAATGCACCCAGTAGAGCACAGAATAATGTGCCCAGTCAGGTTCGTCACCCATAAAGCATTTAATGCTATGTAACAGAGTTGGCAGCACGTCTCCCAAAGACTGAACAGTCGACAGCTTTTACAGAAAATAAAGAGTCATTGACGTCAGCTTCATCATTACTTATTTTGTCGGTTACAGCTGTGCCCCGCCACATGGCCGACTGATCACTCGCATGCGCCTCCATAGCCATGCACCCAAAGATCTGCATGCGCCTCAAAAGCCATACGCTCAGGCTTGCTCCTGATCCCAAAAGACAGAAGCCAAGTCCCTGCATGCGCCTCCACCGCCATGTGCCCGAAGCTCTGCATGTGCCTCAAAAGCCATGCGCCCAGACTTGCTCGTGACTCCTAAAAGTCATAGACCAAGTCCCCCACTGTATGCCAGATCCTAGGCGCATCCTGACAGATCACTCTCCACAAAATCTGAGATCTTTGAGCCATAGACACATGCCATGTGTCATTTGACTTAGTTCTGCCTACAAATGGGTGCTAACCATCCAAGATCTCAGCAATAGTCGAATCTTAAACTGCCACATGTCAGCTCCTCCGCAGGCCAACAATACAGCTCAAACAGATTCAGCTCCAACTTCGGGGCACATCATCTATGCGCCCAACAACATCAACCACGTGGCGACCCTACGTGCAAGCTCTCCAGACACATAACACATATGCATGCATAAAAAAATCATTCTGCTGCCTATAAATAGAAGGATCATTCCTTCATTCAATCTCTCCACAGTTCATTCTATACTTCTGGAATACTTCAACCGCATTAACATCCAAAGCACTTACAAGAGTCTCAATCCTCTTCAAGTCATTGCCCGTTCTAGAGGAATCCAGATCTTCAGAGAGTTCGAGATCATCGTCAGATCGTCAATGGAGTCAACGTATTACCACTCACTCCATCGCCACGGTTCCCAGATAAAAATAAAAGTCTACTCCTAGGAATACGTCCAAGTCCTACATTATACTTTGTTCTGTTTGTAATTAGATACAAAAGTTTAATACAAAAAAGTTTGTTCTTCTTATTTTAGTAGAAAATAATAGCTATGTTATAGATCAAGCAGATGTGTCCGTGCCTTTGTATCTAACATTTTATCCGCAATGATGCTATTGATGGATTTAAGAAGTAAGAAGAGGGGGTCAAAGGAAAAGAAGGGTCAGCCACTCACCTTGATTTTGCTTAAGATGAGAGACTAGTTGGTTGTGCTAGACGACGCCTATACGATCACCTGAAATTACATAAGCAACTGATTAGAACACTGTGCCATTCAAGAAGTTCTGTCACGACCCGGTCCCAATTTGTTGGGTCGAATCGGATCATGCCCAGCCTGCACCGTTGTGAGACGGCGACATTAAGCTGTATCCAATACAGGTAATCACAACAACGTAATTTATTTTGTCACAACATCTGAATTTCGAATATTTAAAATAAACTTTGTCCAATCAAAAATACAACTGAAATAAAAACTGAAATAACTGTCTTTTATTTAACATCAAGATTAAAAGATAAAACATCCTCTAGAGAGTAGGCTCATCAGCCCCAAGATCAACATTATCCACGTGGAATGCTGGAAGCACATCAGGGTAGAGCTTAGGGTCGTAATAACTACTAATCAGTAGCTCTGCATCATCAAAAGAACCTAAAAATGTTGTCTCCAGTCAGGAGGGAGCAAAGTACAATTCATGATAATCCAACAATTGAAATAATAATAGAGTTATGCACTTTTAAACAATTTAAAATAATTAGTTCCCCAGCAGTTAAAATATTGTGATGTGAATAGGCAATGAATATGACCGGATTGGGTTGTACAGTTGTATCCTATTGATACGATATGGCTTATCCCCATGTGTATGAGGGGTAAGCTAACGCAGTCAGTATACTACTTTAGATGTGGTCATACTCATTACACTACTCCCCCAGTACCCAATAGTCAATCAGTCAATGCTCTCAGAGAGAGTTCCGTATTGCATCGTGGTTTAAACTTGCAATAAAACAATTACTAAATAATTGGTAAACTAACACAAATTGTACTTGCCTTTGTTTATGACTGGTTTGAAAAGTTGGTTCTGGAATAGACAATCAGACTCGTCTTCGAAATCCTACATTGAGAATCCTGACTTAGTATTAGAGAGGAAACCATATCTAGGTGTGCTAGTTACAATCTCTAGAATTGGTCCTATTCAAGTTTTATGTTATTACAATTTCTACCAGAACACGTTTATCGATGTGATTTACTATTAATTAATTTACGAAGAAAAGTTAACTTAATATTTTATTGGAAAAATGGTATCTACAGATTATTTGGTAAAACTTGGTATTTTGTAATATATATAAAAATAGATTTTCCTTAAATGGGAAAATGTGAATTTGTTAAAATAATCTAACCTTGAAATTTACCACTTAATGTGAGAAAACTAATAATTTTCTATATAAAATAAAATTATATTCTACGCGTCTACGCCAAACCAGCAAAACCAGAAAAGAAACTAAAGCCACGCTACCAAACAAAGCCACAGATAACAAAATAAGAAAATGGGCTTATGCCCTTACAATGCTTTACATAAATTGAATTAAAATAACAATGGTAAACTGAACGCCGGAAAGCGGTCCATTCAGCAGGCCGAAGCCCTGCACCAAAAATACGATTGGCCAGTAACTAGTTCTAAATAATAATTAATATTATTAAATATAAAATAAAAGAAAGGGTCTCAGACTTGGTCCAAAAAATCATGTTTGCAAATAGCTAATGCCTCAACGTCCGGAACAATGTCGGTTTCGTTTGCATTTCGCTAAGGGCCCATGGACCGGTACGATCGTCGCCCAAAATCAAAATCGAGATTAATAAATCTTTTCAAAAGTCGATTTTTTGGAAATAAAAGTTTTAAAAAAATTTGGACAGCATTTCCTCTATAACAGGGACAACCCAATCCTGGGAAAATGCCAAGCCACCACAAATAACCATCCCAAACCAGGGAAACCCACTGAAAATAATTCTATCCACAATTATACATAAAAAAACCAATTCACAGAAATGTTTTCGAAGAATTATTCAGAAAATCCGAATTGGAAATCGAAAAACCCGAAACTCCTCGGAAATTCCAGAAGCACAGAAGCAATCTTCAAAAATAAATTCAGAGCTTCAGAAACCAATATCGAAAATCTCAGATCACTTCCGAAAGGAATTCAGAAAACCCAAAAATTTTCACAGAACCAAAAAAAGACTAAAAACTTCTCAGAACCAAAACCCACCCACGGAATTAAATCCGAAAACCATAGAACAAACGAAACTAACAAAGAGAACTTCGAAAATTTCCGAAATCGATTTCATCTAAACCGAATCCCCTAACGGGATCGGGGACCAAAATCATCATAGACTCGGGAGAGACGAACTACTCTGACTAACAGAAATTACCCAATATTCGTTGGTCGGGGAGCCGCGGGATAAACTCGGGAACGGAAACAGAAGGTCGGGCCACTGAAATGGACTCAGAAACGAACAGTGAGTGGTGCACGGGATAGCGCACCCGAAGACAGTAGCTGGACGCGGCCGGGAAGCGACGCACGGGGCGGATCGGACATGCGGGGTCGGTCGGGGACAGCCGCGGGGAGGCCGCGCAGATCGGGACGCGGTCGCCGGAGGTACGACACGGTCGGGGTCGCCTGGGCGGGGCCGGTCTAGACTCGGGCGGAGGGCGCCACTCGGGTTCGCCGAAAAATGGGGGTTAGGGCACGGAATATTTGGGGATGGAGATGGAATGGTGATGGGGAAAGAAGAAGTGGGGAGAGGGTTTTATAGGGATGAAGCTTGGGGTTTACCGGAAATGGAAAAACCAAAGGTCGTCGAACGTTACGGGGAGATGGAGGGGTGGTCGTCCGTTCGCGAGGAGGGAGGGGAGCGGCTCCATTTGGGAAGGGAAAGGAAAAGAAACCGATAGTCTTCGTTTTAATAACAGAGGGTAAAGAGAGAGAGTTTAATAACTCTCTGTAAGAAATGAATGAATGAAAATGGGATTCCATTAAAGTTTTTAATATATATAAATATATAAATATAACAACTTAAAGAATTTCATACGAAATCGAGTTCGGTTTCGGAATTCGGTTTCGGGATTTAAGAACGGGTTCGGGTTCGGAATAAAACCAAAATCCAATTATTTAATTTTGGAAATACTTTTCATAAATTCACTAATTAATTAGTAATAATATTATTTTAGTAAAAAATTTATTTAGCAACACAATTTTAATAATTTAAAAATGCAATCTAAATTTGCGGGTTTCACAACATTCCCTCCTTTACAAATTTCGTCCTCGAAATTAAAGGATAGGTTTAGGAATTACCTCAGGTCTCAAATAGATACAGATACTGCTCCCACATCTCATCTTCTCGCTCCCAGGTAGACTCGCCTGGAGAATTGTGTCGCCACATAACTCTGACTATGGGCGTCACCGAGTTCCTGGTTCTCTTTTCGCCTCTGTCTAAACTCGCCACTAACTTCTCTGGCACTGTAAGGCTGGGTCCAATCTCCAGCTCTGAATGGTCCAGAATGTGACTCGGATCCGGAATGTAGCATCTGAGCTGTAAAACGTGGAAGATGTTGTACAGCCTTCAAGATTAGCTGGTAGAGCTAATCGATACGCTACTTCTCCAATTCGGCTCAAAACTTCGAATGGGTCGATGTACCTGGGGCTCAGCTTTCCTACTCTGCCAAATCTGATAGTTCCTCTGGTAGGAGAGATCTTCACGAATACACTGTCTCCTTCTTCGAACTCCAATGGTCGGCGACTGCTATCAGCCCAATGCTTCTGTCTGTCCTGAGCAATCCTGAGCTTGTCTCTAATCACCTTTACCTTCTCTGCTGCATCAGTCACCATTTCAGGTCCAAGCAGTACTCTTTCTCCTACGTCGTCCCAAGCAAGTGGAGTGCGACAACGACGTCCATATAGTGCCTCGAACGGTGTCATACCGATGCTGGCTTGGTAGCTGTTGTTGTAAGAGAACTCTACCAAGTGTAAGTGGTCTTCCCAAGACCCTCCAAATTCCAAGATACAAGATCTCAGCATGTCTTCTAGCGTCTGGATGGTCCTCTCCGATTGTCCATCAGTTTGGGGATGATAGGCGGTGCTGAACTTCAATTGTGTTCCCTAACTGTCATACAAACTCTTCCAAAAATGAGAGATAAATCTAGTATCTCTATCAGATACGATACTTACTGGAACTCCATGAATCCGGTAGATATGTTGCATGTACAGTGCTGCCAACTTCTCGGTGGATAGACCAACCTTGAAGGGGATAAAGTAAGCCGACTTTGTCAGTCGGTCCATAATAACCCAATGGCATCCTTCCCTCCTTGGGATCGAGACAGTCCCGACACAAAATCTATCATTATGTGTTCCCATTTCCACTCCGGAATGTCCAGCGGCTGCAACAATCCTGCTGGTCTCTGTCTGCTGACTTTTACTTGTTGACAAATCAAGCATCTAGCCATAAATCTGGATACGTCCTTCTTTATTCCATACCACCATACAACAGTACGCATATCCCGATACATTTTATTTGCTCCTGGATGTATGGAATACTGCGATTGGTGCGCTTCTTGCATCAGCTCATTCCTCAGTTCACCAGTTGGTACGCAAAGTCTCGTACCATGCCTCAGTACTCCGTCGCTGGCGATTGAGAATCCTTCAAGTGTTCCTGCCAACACTTGATCTCTGAGTTAGCAAAGCGTCTCGTCTTGAAATTATGTCTCCTTGACTTTGTCCATCAGACTTGAACGCACTTGTAAGTGCATCATTGATGATTCAACTCCTGGTACAATAGCTTCTCTTCCCCGCTTCTTCATTTCCTCTTCAGGCAGTACAATCTCCAGTCCAAGCTTCTCTATGTCCTCCAGTAAATGTCGCTCCTTGTTCAAAAATATTGCCATCGGGTACCGACTAAGTGCATATGCAACCACATTAGCCTTACCTGGATTGTACTGCAAGTCGATGTCGAAAATCTTTCATCAGCTCCAGCCATCGCCTCTGTCGTATGTTCAGCTCCTTCTGAGTGAAAACATATTTAAGACTTTTGTGGTCTGTAAATATTTCCACGCTCTCTCCATAGAGGTAGTGCTTCCATAACTTCAAAGCAAATATCACCGCTGCGAGCTCCAAATCATGCGTGGAATAGTTCTTCTCATGAGTCCGTAATTGCCTATATATGTAAGCAATTACTTTTCCGTGTTGTTGAAAAACACAACCCAAACCTTTACCAGAAGCATCACTGTAGATTGAGAAACCGTCGGTACCTGCGGGTAGCGCAAGTATCGGTGTCGTTGTAAGTCTCTTCTTCAGTTCCTCAAATGCTGCCTGGCAAGCTTCAGTCAACACAAATTTTTCATTCTTCCTGGTGAGCTTCGTCATCGGCTCAGCAATCCTGGCGAAGTCCTTTATAAATTTTCGGTAGTAGCCAGCTAAGCCCAAGAAACTTCTGATTTCAGCAACAGAACTTGGTGTACTCCACTTCTCAATGGCAGCAATCTTCTTTGGATCTACCGAAATTCCTTCTCCTGTGACAACATGGCCCAGAAAATCTACCTTGTCTAAGAAGAATTCATATTTAGATAGCTTACCGTAGAGCTTCTCCTTCCTCAAGGTTCCCAGAACTTTCCTCAGGTGTTCTTCATGCTCTTCGGTCTTCGAGTAGATCAGAATATCGTCGATAAAGACAACAACAAACTGATCCAGATATTCATGGAAAACCTTGTTCATAAGGTTCATGAATACTGCAGGGACATTCATCAATCCAAACGGCATGACCAAAAATTCATATTGACTATATTTGGTGTTGAATGCCGTCTTTGGAATATCCTCCTTCCTGACCTTGATTTAATGGTAACCAGATCGAAGGTCTATCTTCGATAACACCTTAGCTCCACTGAGTTGATCAAACAGGTCATCTATCCGGGACAGAGGGTACTTGTTCTTGATGGTGATGTTGTTCAGCGCCCGGTAGTCGATGCACATCCTCACAGTCCCGTCCTTCTTGCGCACGAACAAGACAGGTGCTCCCCAGGGTGAAGCTTCATCTCTGATAAATCTAAGTGCCTTCAGCTCATTGATCTGGTCCTTCATTTCCTTGGCCTCCTTAGGGTTGACTCTGTAGCATCCCCGAGAAATAGGGGCAGAGCCGGGAACTAGGTCGATGGTGAATTCTACATCTCGATCTGGGGGTAATCCTGGAAGACTATCAGGGAGGACATCCATGAATTCTACTATGAAAGGGTGAGGAGGTCCAGGTTCTTCGGTGATAGAGGAGTAAGTAATACCCTCCATATCTTCCGGAGCTCGAAAGATTTCAAACTCTGGCTCTCCAGGTGGGCTGAAGACTACACATCATCTGTGACAATCTATCAGTGCATGCTGCTTACTTAACCAGTCCATTCTTAGGACTACATCATAGTTAGGTAAGGGCATCACCAGTAAGGGTGCTAAGAAGTTGTGTCCTGAGATAGTTATAGGACAGTTACAGGTCTCAGTGATGGGTATGGGTCCACCACCAGTCATAACTCTACATATCTTCTTGCTAAATCTCGTAACTAGGTGTACAGTGATGAATTTTGTTGATATGAAACTATGTGATGCACCCGAATCAAATAATGCTAAAGCAGGATGTGAATGCACATAAATAAAACCTGCGATGACATCAGCGGTAGGTTCCTGCTCTGGCTTTTGTTCCTCTGCTGTTAGGACAAAAGCTCGCCCAGTCTTCTGTTGATGTTGCCCAAACTGTTGTTGCTGAGTGGGTAGAGGACCTTTCTGTTGAGTTGCTCCAGTCCGGTGGACTGACGAAGGGCAGTCCTTCACTTGGTGGGTGGTAGACCCACAGACTAGGCAGTGTCCTAGCCTCTTCCTACAGATGTTCGACTGATGCCCTGGCCTCTTGCAGAAATCGCAGACAGAAATCTGCTTCTGAGGCGCTCTGTCATTGGTCCTCGCCTGATGATGCTGGTGGTGGTGGTGAGAAGGCCTGTTGTTATTGTTGTGGTTGGGCCTCTTCTGGTTATTCTGGAAGTTGCTAGTTCCAGAATACTCCCTCTTTGAATGAGCAGGCTGACTCTTCTCTCTGAGCTCATATTAGGATCCTCTCATACGTCTTGGCGCCACCTGCGATCACAGGAGTACGAATCTCTTCCCTCAGTCCATACCTGAATCTTTCAGCACGATCGGTGGGATCAGCAACCAAGTTCTTGGCTAAGCGACTAAGTTGACCAAACTTGGCCGCATATTCGCCAACAGTCATGTTCCCTTGTTTCAGGTTCTGGAACTGTCTTTCCATCTCCCGCAACTCTGATGTTGGGAAGAACTTCCTTCGGAACAATCTCTTGAAAGTGTTCCAGTCAAGCGGCTTGTCCTGGAGTCGGAGTTCATTCCGATACCAGGTGCTGGCTACATCTAACAGCTGGAGTCCTACAGCTTCAACTTGAAGATCATCAGAAAGTCGAGCAACGCTGAGGAGATGCTCCATACTGTCGAGCCATTCGTCAGCATAGATAATTCCTTCGGTTCCTTTGAAAGGTCGAGGGCCCAGCTTCTTGAATTTCTCGATAGCACCGGCTTTTGCTGGCCATAGTTCAGATTGGGCTGCTTCTCCTCTCTCCAGTACAGCCATAGCCATATTGTGGGCATTCTCCATGCCTTCTCTCATAATCGCCGTCTGTTCGCGATAAGCTTCAGCTTGTGTTCTCTGTGCCTCAAGCACTCCTCGTAGCAGGCCTACGAGGTCGGTGGGGTCCACGGGTACTGGTGGCGCAACTGGATCGGGCACCACCGCAGGGGCTTGCTGTTCAGTTTGGGAAGATGTAGGATCTAAATCTTAGACTCGACTTTTCTTTAGCTCCAAATCTCGTGACTCCATGTATAGGCATGACTTTCAGAAATATGTGATCACCCTCCAGGAATTCTAGGGGTCGTCGGTGAGTGTTGGCGTAGCTCTTCTGCCGACTTTAGGCTATCCTCAGTCTCTCTCTTATCAACTTAACTTTTTGTACAGTCTGCTCCACTATTTTCGAGCCGAGTATCTGTCGTTCCCCGACTTTATCCCAGTAAATGGGTGATCTGCACTTTCGATCGTACAAGGCTTCATACGGTGCTATTTGGATGCTGAACTGATAGCTATTGTTATATGCAAATTCAGCCAACGGTAAATGAACGTCCAAGCTTGACTTTAAGTCGATTGCACAGAGGCGTAACATATCTTCGAGAATTTGATTCACCCGCTCTGTTTGGCCATCGGTCGTAGGATGATATGCTAAGCTAAACTTCAACTTGGTCCCCATTACTGACTGAAGACTATACCAGAAGCGTGACACGAATCTCCCATCCCGATCCGAGACAATGGATACTGGACTTCCGTACAGCCGAACTATTTTATCAAGATAGATCTGAGCAAGGCGATCGACGCTCTAAGTGACTTTAACGGCAATAAAGTGCGCCGAGTTAGTTAATCGATCGACGATGACCCTGTCATGCCCCAGAACCAGAATACTGGAGAGTGGGGGCATATATAGCCAGCTACATATATTGAAATAGAATCCACCTCGCTATACGGTCACGGATGTCTAGATATGAGGGTTTACTACAAGCCAACGGTCTCTTAAGGTCAAGCCTATTGTCTCAATCTCAAGCAAGTAATATAGTTACAAGATGTTAGACCACCAAATATACAATATAAGACGTCCCAAATATTACATATTCAGTTGATCATGAAGCTAGTCATACAAAAATGTGAGGACTAGCAAGAGTTAAGTCATACATGATCAACCCTAGGATTTGTTAATCATGTTTACTGTCCGTAGGCAGACAGTAAGTAAATATACATCGAGCTAACAGGTGCTCGTCGGCTAAACGCCTCAAAAGAATAATTTTACAATGAAGTGAGCGAAACAAAATGGAAAACCCACTCGTAGCCCGGGTTCCTTCTAGTCGCCACCATTGGGCTGGAGGTTCGGTAGATCCTCGGGTGCTGCTCTGAAATCTGGCCACACAAAACTAGCTGGGTCAAACCCCAGAAAGAGCAAGTGCCACAAAGGAGGCCACGAAATAAGAACAAAAGCCAGCATATCAGAACATGAGAAAATAGAAGAAAAGTACAAGTAATAAAGAGTACAACAGGACAATAAACGACTCGAGACGTGGAACCATTCCAGGAGCCAGGTTACAACCCGTAAACCAAACAAGGACCGGGGTTGTAACCCTTCGCCTGAATAGCACTTTGTCTCTACCCATTTATTGTTCAAGATAAGTAAATCAATCATGCTCAGGTGTACCAGGTGCTGGGACTAGACGAGACTTAGACAAGGCTGGACACCATCCATTCACAAGCGGCCAAGCAAATACTACGTCTTACTACTTAACTAACTAGGGTTATCACAAGCCTAATTACTAACAAGATGCAAACGAGAATTTCCCAGTCCCAAGCCCTGCAGACTATCCAGTTATCCTTCCGCGGGTTGAGAGTATGGTTGGGTACATCGCCCAGAAGACGATATACCCTTAGGTGACTTAGAGGGTGCAACACATGACAGTATGCTGGAAATGTGCCCTACTCGTCGGCAGGCTACAAGTCCATTTAAAGCGCCCAGATAACGAGATTGTCTGTGACTGGAAATTCTCCATGAACTATAGTTTGATCTAATCATTAGCCTAATCCATATTCAGTGTGAATCCCTGATCGTGGTAACCAGGGAGTCACGTCCTAGACATGATACAAGACAAGACAAGTGGATTGCACGAAGCAACAAGAATGAACACCCACGGAGTCAGAGTTGATTATACGAGTCAAGTTAGCCATCGCAACAGCATCAAGTCAAGTCAAGTTACAAGTCAGGAGTGCGCCGCCATGGTCACTATCAAGTTATTTGGTTACAAGATTAATCATGAATCACAGGTTACAAGTTAAGAACGCACCCCATCGGGTCGCTATCAAGAAGATCAGAAAGTACTAAAATCATACTTCACAGAAATCACGAAAACCGTACTAGTCGTAAGCAAAACACCAAAAACCGTGCCAGGTCGTGTTGGGTCGAGACAGTCGTGTTGTGTGGAACAAGATCTCAAAACTCCAATCCTCAAAAGAGAAGCCAAGCATAAGAAAATAAAACCAAATCACCATGGGTAAATAGGTTGCGCTGGAAATCAGATTGCGCTAGGGGAATGGACTGCACAGGGGAATGAACTGCGCTGAGGTTGGGTTGCGCTAGGTTCGGCTTGCGCTGGGAGCGAGCTGCGTAGGGGATGAGCCATACTAGGATTGAGTTGCGCTGGAGCCGAGCCGAGCTGAGAGCGAGCTGCACAGCAGTCAAGAGCGCTGGGGTCGGCTTGCGCAGCGGTCAAGTGCGCTAGGGGATAGAAGGCGCTGGAGCTAAAGAGTGCCAGCGCAAGTCAGCTCAGCACAATACGCTGGCCGAGGAGTTGTGCAGTTCGGCCATGCGCTAAAGAGCGCTGGCCGAGGTTCATCTTCTCCATCTGGCCGAGAGGAAAACCCCAAGAACTCCAATATTCCAATCTTCATATCTTAGCCAAAACAAAACCAAATTTGGATTTCAAAGTTCTAACTTGTGTAGAATTGAATTCTCTTCCACATGGAAGCCTCAAAACAAGGAAAAATCTAAGTTTAATAGATCAAAACCAAGAAAATCCGAAAATGGTAAAAACTTAGATCTAGAAAAATGGAAGCTCCAAATCATAAAATGTCAAGTTCTAATGTTGTTCACCATGGCCTAATCTAGCTAATGGACAAATAAAATAGGGTTCTTATGTGGTGGCAAGGTGCACATGCCTATGGTGTTGGTGGAGGAAGGAAGAAGAAGATGAAGAATTTAATGGGAGTTATGAGGAGAGAGAAAGTTAGGTGGGATTTTAATGAGGGAGGGTATGTTGTGTTGAGGGTGAAGATTAACTAGGGGGGTCCAATGTAAACCAAACCAAACCAAATCCTTATCCACAAAATAAACCATTCCATGTCCAAAACCCAATTTACGAGAAAACCAAAATCCGCAAGTCGAGCCAAAATACAATTACAGGTCAAAACCCGAAAAATAAATACAGGTCCGAAATACCTATAGGCCTAATCAAAATACGTATTCCAAAATGCGGGCATTATAGACCCAGATGGCATCGTTCCTCCGTGGCGTCTTCGGCAAACCAACAACAAAGTCCATAGTGATATGATCCTATTTTCATCTTAGAATTGTAAGGTTCTGCATCTCTCCGCCCGGTCGCTGGTGCTCAGCTTTAACCTGCTGACAGGCCATACATTATAACACGATGAGTGCCACATCTCTCTTCATGCCGTGCCACCAAAAGATATTACGGAGGTCCTTATACATCTTGGTGCTGCCAAGATACAATAAATATTTTGTACAGTATGCTTCCGACATTATCTCATTTTTGAGTTCTGGATTATCCGGGACACATAGCATGCCCTTCACTCGCAACACTCCCGACTCGTCCTCTGCAAAATTAGATGCCTTTCTTTTTGATATCAGCTTCTGCATCTTCTCCAGGTATGGATCATCTTTCTGAGCAGATTTGATCTTTTCCAATAGGCTCGGTTCTAGCCGCAGTTGTGCTAGCTGTGCGCTCAAAAATAGAACTCGAAGTTCTGTACCCATTCCTTGGAAGTCGCACAATAGTTGACTGTTGATGGATAGTGAAGCTATGTATTTTTGACTCAGCACGTCCGCCACAACATTTCCCTTGCCCGACGTATAATCGATCGACAAGTCGTAGTCTTTAATCAGTTCCAGCCATCGTCTCTGCCGTAAATTCAGTTCTTTCTGGGTGAAGAGACACTTGAGGCTCTTGTGGTACGTATAAATCCTGTATGCCATGCCATAAAGATAGTGGCGCCACAAGTTTTAACGCGAACACAATTGCCTCTAATTCTAGGTCATAAGTGAGATAGTTCTTATGCGGCTTTATCTGTTTGGAAGCAAAAGATATCACCTTATCCTGCTACATGAGCACACACCCCAAGCCCTGGCCAGATGTATCGCTAAATATTTGGAATCCCTCAGTCCCTTCAGGAAGAGCGAGTATCGAGGCCGAAACGAGCTGCTATTTTAGCTCCTGGAAAGAAGTTTTACAGTCGTCTGACCACTCGAACGCGAGTCCTTTTTGGGTGAGGCGAGTCAACGGTGATACAATCTTCGCAAAGACTTTCAGAAGCGTCTATAGTATCCCGCCAAGCCGAGGAAGCTTCAAATTTTGCTGACTGATACGGGCCATTTCCAATCAACAACTGCTTTGACTTTCTTCGGATCAACTGAAATGCCTCCAGCGGAGATGATGTGCCTAAGGAATGACACGTTGTTCATCCAGAACTCATATTTGCTTCTCTTCGTAAACAACTAATTTTTTTGGAGGGTCTAAAGTACGATCCATAGATGTTCTGCATGTTGCTTTCGATCCTTCGAGTAGACAAGGATGTCGTCTATGAAGACTACTACGAATTTATTGAGGAACGGATGGAACACCCAATTTATTAGATCCATGAAGGTGACAAGAGCGTTTGTCAGGCCGAATGGCATTACCAAGAACTCGTAGTAGCCATAACGAGTGCAAAGGGCAGACTTTGGCACGTCCTCTGGCTTGACCTTAAGCTGGTGATAACCCGATCAAATATTAATCTTCGAAAACATCGTAGCACCGTGGAGCTGATCGAACAAATCGTCGAGCAGAAATTGCCGAGATCATCATGCAGGCTATCGACGCTTCTCCACACGAGTAGCAAAATTTAGGCTCCCCCAGTAGATGGAAGGTGACCTTATTTCCTGCGCAGTCAATAGTGGCCGAGCAAGTGCCGAGTCAATCTATCCCCAGAATGATGTCATAGTCCTTAAGGTCCAGAACTATCGCATCTAAAGTCAATTTTCTCCCACTTATACATATACAGCCGTCTCTACAGATAGTGTTTACATAGATTTGTGTGCCCGATGAGGCGCTCACGCTAAGGTTAAGGCCTAACGGCGTCATGGTGAATTTGGGTTCGACGACAAAATCCGTCGATATAAAACTATGTGTAGCGCCTGAATCAAACAGTACACGAGCAGGTTTGTTATTGAAAAGCATTATACCTGTCACAACTATGTCCAAGGCGAATGCTTCATCCCGTGTCATGGAGTAGACTCGTCCCTAGGCATTAGGATAGCGATCTTGGCCATTGGGTTGTGCAGGTTGAGGAGGTCGGGGCGCCTGTCCTTGATTTTCTTGACGGTTTTACTGTGGCAGGGAGTTCTGATTATGCCTACGGGCCATGCAGTCTCGAGATTGGTGACCCCTTTTTCGGCAAAAGAAGCATCCCCCGTCAAAGACAGAGCAGTTGTGAGCATTGTACCTAAAGTGGTTGCACTTGGTGCAACGAGGTAGTGGGTTTTGTCCTTTGTAGCCGCCACTATTTGGATGCTTTGTAGCATGATTGTCGCCTCCCGTATAGCTAGGATGTTTGTTACTTGAGTGATGCACAATGTCAGCAGTAATGGGAGGATAGTGGCTCTCAAGGCGGAGAGCATGATTTAGAGCATCACCCATGGACTTATTTTGGTACCATCACATGAACAGAAATAGAGGGTCACAGATCCATTTCGAATCGTCGCACTCGCATCCTCTGTATGAAGAAAACACCAGCAAATTTGGACAATCTATTGAACTCCGCTGCATACGATTGTACTGTCCGGTTTCCTTGCTTCAACTACATGAATTCTTTTTCCTTCTCTTGACGAACGCTGAGGAAGGTACTTGACTTCAAAGGCTTTACGGAACGTGACCCAAGCGATCGGCGCTGAGTTGTTGGCACGTCGGATCACTCGTTTGTGCATGGCCCACCAGTCGTACGCGTTCAAACGTAGTTGAAGTTGTGTGTAGGCGACTTGCTTGGATTCTTCAATGCCAAGGAGCTCGAAGTGATTTCCAGCTCTTCCAACCAGTCAATTGTCATAGAAGGGCCTTTGGTGACGCTGAAGGAGGTACGACACGCTTTCTTGAATTCTAACACTTCAAAGTTGTAGCTTCTCTATGCCGC
>JANAVB010018034.1:0-43121 GCA_029216955.1 Iris pallida | reverse complement strand
GGACAAAAATGCAAAAGCACAAAAACGACATGAAAAGACCAAAGCAAAAAGCTGACAGTTATCTAAAACGACAAAAATGACGAGAAACGAGAAAGACAACCAAAAACAAGACAAACTGTAAAAACGACAAAAATAACAAAAAAGAAAAAAATGACAAAACAACAAAAAAGATAAAAACAAAAGCCGTAAAAAGCGAAAAAAAGGAAACAACAAAAACTACAAAAAAGCGATAAAAACAACAAAAAAGACAAAAAGATAAAAAAAAACAAAACAAGATTAAAACGACAAAAATGACAAAAAGAAACAAAAAAACAAAAAGAACAAAAACTACTTAAAAACAAAAGACAAAAACGACAATAAGTAACAAAAGAGAAAACGACAAAAAGGACAAAAATAACAAAAAAAGGATAAGAAACGACAAAAATGACTTAAAATGACAAAATTGATAAAAACAACAAAATGACCAAAAAGCGACAAAAAACGACAAAAAAAGGACAAAAACGAATAAACGGTAGAAAATGATAAAAAAAGTAGAAAAAAGTTTAAACAATTCTTTTTTGCCGGACAAAAAAAACCTACCTATTCTTAAGGGATATGATTCCCATGTTTAACGGTAACTATTTACCCGGATATTTCTAATTTTCGAAAATAAATTTTTTATAGTCCAAACAAACATGGTAATAGATTTTCACCCTAAATTTTTTCTGGAACAAAAAAATATACCGCGTTCCAAACGCCCCCTAATTAGTGAAATATTTAATTTCATGTTCTTTTACTATAGGAACACTTAATCCCACTAGAGTTAAAGAAAAGCATAAGATACAGTAAAGTGTATGTCCACCTAACCTCATCTTTCATACCAAAATGATATGCAAGTTGCAAAGGCCTGTTTGGTAACTGGTATTTAGGCATGGAATTTCACTTCCCATTGAAAGTTGCCAAAATCCGGCTGTCCCGTTGTTTGGTAGAGGAGGAATTGCAGATGAATTTGCGAAGACAGAGAAGTGCAGTTCCTGTCTCCCCCTTGTCCCCCCTTCAAATTCGGTTCTCATCATCCTCCCTCCCCATCCGGATGTGGGAGGGAAAGGATATTTTCCATTTTTTTCTATGAAAAATCTATTATATTTAACTAAATATAGTAGTGGAGAAGAAATTATACCTTAACGGAGCTCGACCTTTGCCATCGATGTGTCTGCGCCGGGCCCGAGCAGCGATAGTCTGTCTTCTTTCTTCATATCTTTGCCGTCGATGTGTCCGCCACCACTGCTCGCATAGAAAAGGGCTGCTACGGAGGTCCCCCACCTCGGATCTTCGTCGTCGCTCCCCGCGCCGCCAGTCCGAGGGACCGGCAGCACAAAATCGCTGCTTCATGTCTCGTCAGTCGGAGAAGAGGGAGGAGGGGTCGAGAGGCTTCGAAGCAGAGGATCGACGGACGGCGGAGAGGAGGATCGAATGGCGGCGAAGAATAGGATCGAACGGCGATGGGGAGAGAAGGGGTCGTGGTTTCTGAAAAGAAGGGGTCGGTGGTTTAAGAATCAGCCCACAGTAACCACAAAAGGATTTGTTGATTATATATAGATAATTATATAATTAATATTAGATAGTTATATTACCAATTATCTTTGTTTATTAAGTAATTACTTAATTTGTTAATATTTAAGGACTAAATTAATTTGTTATATAAATAATTATAATTTTTATTATTATAATACACTTTCCAACTTCCAATTTTTTATTTTCACATCCTAACCAAACACTTTGTTCCCTATAAGGGGACAAGAAAGTGGATGGATTCCAACTTCTACTTCCTCATTGAAAGTCCAAATTCAAATCTTACCACACTTACGGTTACCACAGGTCCTAAAAACAAAGGAAACTGAAATCCAAACATCTTTTGCTACGCAATTTAGAACTCTTTTTTTGTCTTAATTATCCAAAATATATATTTTTTTGGAAGAACATTGAAGAACACAAACAATTAATAATATACCAGTGTTTTAAAATTCGGACCAGTGCGGCAGGTTCAACCATGGATCGGTAGTTTTTGATCCCGCTCAATTGGCCGGGTGTTTAAAAAATGGTATTTTTATAAAAATTAATGTCCATAAGAAATTAAACTTGGATTATTTAGGTTAATTCATAGTTGAACCCCTGATTAAACCAACTAGTTGGACCATTTTATCCGATCTAGTGTCTTAGCCGGTCAATCTCCGGTCCGATTTTAAAATACTGATATATACCAAGTGGTAATTCATCGAGATCTCGATAAAGAAAATTAATGTCCATAAGAAATTAATTTGGATTATTTAGGTTATTCATAGTTAAACTCCTGATTAAACCAACTGGTTGAACCCGTTTGATCCGATGTTGTAAATTCTGATTTTCGAAATTTATTGGATTTTCGTCAGTAGTTGAGTTTCTGTTGCAGCAGTGTTCCGTAGTTAGATAATTAGTTTAGTTATTATTATTATTATTATTATTATTATATTAGTCGGATCAGGAAAATTTATTTTTAAAATTAATTATTGGATTTTGTTTGTGGCCTGTCCCAATCCCGTGTCCGGGGTCCGGCCCCGAACTCGAACCCGACTTTCGTTTCCTGAACCCAACTTCGTTTCCAGTCCTGAATCCATCCTTAAATCGTTTAATTAAATATTAGCCTTATATATATATATATATATATATATATATATATATATATATATATATATATATATATATATATATATATATATATATATATATATATATATATAATTCTATTTCTGGTTATAAAAAAAAACTATTTTTCCCCTTTCCCCACGTACGTTGGACCAGTTCCCCATTCTTCCCATGACCTAATTTTTTTCCCTACTCCTTCTCCTCAGCACCCTCTCCTCCACACAACTCCATTTCATCTTCTTTTCTTAAAAACCCACCACCTCTCCCTCATTCTCATTCCCTCTCACTCTTTCTCTCACTCATTTTCCCCATCCCTTCCCCAAGCTTCGGCCGACCCCCCTGTATGTGCCCGCCCGACCAGATCCGTCTCCCGGCGGCCCACCTCCGCCCGCGCGCCCGCCTACCGAGGCCGCGCTCGTCTTCCCCGACCCGAGCCAGCCCGCGCGCCTGCCTCCCGAGGCCGTGCCCTGCCTCGTTCGACCCCGCGCGGCTCCCGTGCGCCGGATCCCGACAACTCCCGGCACTGTCCGTCGCAACGCCTCCCGCGTCGCCTTTCCCCGACGACCCCCGTGCCCGTCGGCCAGCGCCTCCCCGGCGACCCCCCCGAGCCCGTGCCCGGCCGGCCTGCGCCTCTCTGACGTGCCCCGAGTTTCTGGCCGCCCCCGTGCCGGTCGACTTCCCGTCTGCAGCGCCTTCCAGCGCTGACCCGCGAGCTTGGCTTGCTGGAAGCCCCTGTCTTCCTTCGCGTGCTTCTAGACTGTCCCGAGTCGATCCCTGTCCGCACCTCCTGTGCGCTTTTCGGCACCTTTTTCGCTGTCCACGCAGATTATTTCTTTTCCCTACTCTTGCATCTGAGAGCTCTAGCCGAGCACCCGAGGTATAATCCCGTGTCCCTGTGTCCCTCCCGTAGTTAGTCAATGATGACGCGGTCCCGACCCCGCTCCAGGGATCGGCTTTAGTTTAATTGTGTTAGGGGATGCCACATCCGAGCTCTACTTGGATTTATGATTTGTGGATTGTTTTTATAGGTGTATCCTTTGGTTGTTCCCTTTGTGTTCTGTGTGTTCTTGGAACCTGTGATTTATTGTTACTTCATTAAATCCCGTTTATAGGTTCTGTGAATTATTTTATTAGTAATTCATTAGCTTTGGTTTGGTTTGGTTCTGTGGACTAATTCCTTGGTTTTGGAAAGTCTTTGGGTTGTTGTTGGTGTGGGTGTTGTATCGCCTCGTGGCTAGATTGTCCTTGTTACAGAGGAATATTATTTAATTAAGTTCATTGAATTAAAATCTATTTTCAAATTCGGTCTTTGCAAACGATTTACAAAGTTGGTTTTGTTGGTTTTAAATACGGTTTTTTGTGAGTTTTGTATCCCCTGTTAGGCGACAACCATATCGGTTGGATGAGCGTCGGCGAAACGCAAACGCTACAGGATTTTCTGTACGTTGTGGCGTAAGCCAGCAACGTGAGATTGCATGACCAAGTCTGAGACGCCCGTTTTCTGCAAAATTATATTTAATTTATATCATGTTTTATTTTTAGAACTAGTTACTGGCATCTAGTATTTTGGGTTCAGGGCTTCGGCCTCCTGAATGGACTGCTTTACGGCATTCAGAGCTTGTCTCAGTTCTTTTATATTAAAGTAATTAATTTGTTGTAAGGGCATAAGCCCAGTTTTCCTTTATTTTTCTGTGGCGTTGTATTGTGTAGCTTAGATTTTCTATTTCTTTTCTGGGTTGGTTATTTGCGTAGCTAGACGTATAAATTATAAATAGATATTAATTATTTTGTACAAAGTTAATAAGATTTTCTTATATTAAGTTAATGAATAAAGATTCCTAATAATTTAAACAACTTCATGTTTTCTCACTTAAAAGACCACTTAATTATATTATATTATTAAAAATACAAAGTCTTGCCAAATAAAGTGTAATTGCTATTTTTTTCAATAAATCAATAATCGGTTATTCCGTAAAATTGATAACCAATATAGTTTACGACGTTAGACGGTTTTCGTTAGATTAATTAAATAACTTAAAACCTGATTAGGGCCTGTTTCTAGAAATTGCAACTAGCACACCTAGATTTGGCTCATCTATGTTTCTAAGTCAGGATTCTCAACTGTAGGATTTTGAGGACGTACTTGATTTCCTTCCCGGCACTGACCTCCCAATCCAGTCATACAAACAAAGGTAAGTTACGGTTATGTTTTCCTGTATTTTATTTAGTAATTGTCATGATTGCATGCTTAAACCACATTGCTACACGGAACTCTCTCCTTGAGTTCAATTATTGATTGTGGGGATATTGGAGGAGTAGTGTAGCGTTTATGACCAAACCCTCATATTGGATTATTGCGCGAGCTTACCCCTCTTACACACGGGGATAGGCCGTATCGCATCGCTAGGATGCTATTGTACAACCCAAGCCGGTCATAGACGTTACCTATTTAAATCACATTGTTTCAAATATTGAATTGCTGAAAATTGCTGGAAAATATTGTTCAAAGTATTACAACTGTTTAAAATTGCATCTTTCCATTATTATTTAGAATGTCAGATTATGAACTCGTACTTGCTCCTTTTCTGACTGGATCCCCCCCATAGGTGATGTTGATGATGCTGAGCTATTGTTCAATAGCTACTATGACCCGATATTATATCATGTGGTGTTGCTAGAGTCCCCCTTGGAGGACATAGAACCAGAGGCTGATGAGCCGACCGTCTAGCTAGTAATTGCTTTCCAGTTATCTAGATTTTGTATTAGAGTTTGTTGATTTGAATTCAGTACTTTATTTCAGTACTTTCATTTCCAGTTGTACTTCTCTTTGTTGAATATTAAAAGTTTAAAAAAAATTTCGTATATTCAAGTTGTGACAAATGTATAAATGTTGTTGTGAATACCTGCATATAGAACAGCTTACTGCCGCCGTCTCACAACGGTGCCGGCTGGACATGATCCGATTCGACCCAATAATTTGGGATCGGATCGTGACATGTTTTTAATGGTTGCCCATGCAGGTCCAAAATAACAACTTAGGTAAACATATTTAGAAATAATTAGAACATTAGAACATTAATTTATCACAACATAGGACCAGAATATACTACAAGTAAGTATTTTTACTGGATTATAGACTGGTAGGATACCTTGCTTATGTATTGCATCCTAAACCTTCCAGAGTATGGCCTAAGGAAAGACCACCCGCTCCGGCCCTGCTGAAGATGAGGTGTCATCTACCAATCATACCCTACCTCCTTAAGCACGCCCAGACCCTCCTCCTTTGCAGCAGACTGACCGTCCCCACGCTGCACCAGGACCCCGTCCCGTTTACGCTACTACAGAGCAAACGGCAGAACCTGTACATCCCCGAACTGAGCCGCAGTCCCCTGCGGTAGTGTCCACACCAGCAGCCCCACCAGTACCGGTGGACGCCACCGAGCTCGTAGGCCTGCTACGAGGAGTACTGGAGGCCCAAAGAGCCCAAGCTGAAGCCCATCGCGAACAGACCGCAGCCCAAGATAAAGCCCATCGCGAACAGACCACGATCATGAGAGAGGGCATGAAGAATGCCCACAACGTGGCTATAGATGCCCTTGAGAGAGAAGGAACAGCTCAATCAGAACCAAGGCCTGCTAAGGTAAACATATATCTAAGAGTTAATTTATGTATCATCAAGGCCATTCAATTTGATAGGAGACATATTATATATTATGTGAAGGTCGGCATTATCAAAAATTTTAAGAAGCAGGACCCTCGACCCTTCAAGGGAACCGAGAAAATCATCTATGCCGACGAATGGCTCGACAGCATTGAGCGTCTCCTCAGCGTCGATCGACTACTCGACGATCTCCATGTCAAAGCAGTAGGACTCCAGCTGCAAGATGTAGCAAGCACCTGGTATCGGAATGAACCCTGACTCCAGGACAAACAGCTTGACTGGGACACCTTCAAGAGATTGTTCCGCAGGAAATTCTTTCCAACATCAGAGTTACGGGAGATGGAAAGACAGTTCCAGGATCTGAAGTAAGGAAACATGACGGTTGGAGAGTATGCGGCAGAGTTCGGCCGACTTAGCCGCTTTGCCAAAAACTTGGTTGCTGACCTCGCAGATCGTGCTAAAAGATTCATGTATGGACTAAGGGGAGATATTCGCACCCCTGTGATCGCAGACGGTGCCAAGACGTACGAGAAGATTATAATACGAGCTCAGGATGTAGAGAAGAGACAGCCTTCTCATTCAAAAAGGGAGTATCCTGAAACTAGCAACTTCTAGGATAACCAGAAGAGGCCCAACCACAACAACCACTACCAGAATAAGTCGTTTTAGCGACGCCTAAAGACGTCGCTAAAACTACATTTTTCGTCGCTAAAAATATTTAGCGACGAAATTACCGACGTTTTGGGCTGGTCGCGAAAATGTAAGTCGCTGATCTTCTAAACGTCGTCAAACGTCGCAATTACCGACGTTTATCGACGTATTTATACGTCGGTCTATTGCCGACATCTACCGTCGTGTCGTCGGTACCTTAGCGACGTATTACTTCGTGTCGCTACGCGTCGATAACTTTATCGACGAATTACCGTCGAGTCGTCGGTGGTTTAGTGACATGTTTAAAGTCGCTAAACGTCGGTAAATCCTGGGAATTCCTGGGATGATTACCGATGTGAACCGACGTTTACCGACGTTCTCCGACATATATTGACGTCGCTAAACGTCGGTACCCTGGATAATATCGCATTTTTATCGACGTTTAGCGACGCAAAGGTACGTCGGTGGACGTCGATAAACGTCGGTAAACGTCGCTAAAACTGCAAAAAAAATAAAAAAAAATATACAGAATGTCCATTTCTTCCTGCAGTTTAAAAATATAACAATTTCTCACTGTAGAATAGGATCCAAACAATCACAGAATGTCCATTTCTCGCTGTACATAGGTTACAGTCCCTATAACCACGTCTACAACAATCACACAATGTCCAGTTCTCAGAATGTCTATTTCTCACTGTACATAGATTTCAGTCCCTATAACCAAGTTTACAACAATCACACAACAACTAACCAAATAACAAAATATCCAAATAACCAAGTATCCAAATAACCAATTCTACACCAAATAACAAAGTATACAACCAAATAACCAAAGTCTACACACAACCAAAAAATAGAATAGGATCCAAACATCCAAATCTACACAACCAATAAATATCCAAGTCACAAATAAAGAATGAAACAAACACAAAGAAACAGTCCTAACTAGGACTACTTGGAATCTGGTACATGTGGGGCACCGCCGCGACGAAGGGATAAGAACAACTCATACTCCTCAAGTGAAATCGATACCGATGGAGGAGACAGTGACATCGGTGGAGTCGGTGTCGAAGAAGAAGGTGGTGGAGGCGGCAGAGTCGACGACGATGAAGGCGCACCCAAAGGACCAGCACGCTCCAACGCTGTAAGTCGCTGGTGGTATGAATCCGTGATAGATAACATTCTATCACTGCTCTGGAACATCGACTCCTGCGCCAATCTCATCCTCTCGGCCATGGTCACCTGTTCGGTCTGCAGCTCCGTCACCATGCGCTCTAACCCTCCAACGGTGCGCTCTGTCCTCTCAGTCGTCTTTCTGAGGTCTATAATGTCGCGGTCGAGTGCATCCAATCGTGCTAGCAGCGCAGGATCCTCCGTAGGGTGCTGAGACTGATCTTCGATCCGTCGTAGCAGGTCGTCACGGAGAGACTCCATCATCTGGTGGACTCGGGCAGACTCCTGGGACGACTGTGGACCATGCACACTAGCAGGAGATGTCCTAGAGGACTTGGTCACAACTAGGGCGCCATAGGATCCCGTACCGTAGTACGTACCCCTACGGAGTCCACCAGCGGCGGCCATCCACAGCTCGTCCGCCGACGGAGCTTGAGTGGGCTGCGAGGAAGTTCCGGCCTCTCCTGCATCAGGTGTACAAGCAGCCGCCCATTCCCGCAGCCTCTGATACTCGGCCTAGAAAGTACTTATTATTACTAACTTATAATTTCTAATTAATGTACTTATTATTACTAATTTCTAATTAATGTACTTATTATTTCTAATTTCTAATTAATGTACTTATTATTACTAACTACATGAATATTTATTTGCATCATATTTACTAAGTTATATTAAAATTGACACGGAGTATTAAATTAAGATAACGTATTGTAATACTTACATAAGTCTGCTCGGCCTTCTCGTCAATAAGGTCACCGCCGCGACGATGGGTGGCCAGGAAGACGGTCACCATGTCGGCGTTACCGACCTTCCTTACCTGTAATTAAATATATTATCTTAGTAATAATTTATCGGTTTTGCATTAAAATAATATTTGTAAAAGAGGAAGACATACCAGACGACGAAAATGTTCCGTCATCGGAATCGACCCACCGCACCACTTCGAGGCATGTTGCCTAGCCGCCTTGGCCTTCTCTGACTTCTCCTTGTACCTTGGCTCCTCTAATCGAGCCTTCATCGCATTCCACTGATCAGGAGTGATCCAACCTTGGATCGGCTTTCCGGCACGATCACGATCCTTCTGATCATTGATAGAGTCGCGAATCAGCTTGGCAGCGACGGCAGGAAACATCTTCTCGATCTGCTCGGCCCGGTACGGTGGATAGAAAAACATATCCTAGAAGAGCGCAAACCAAATATTTATCAGTTATATATAATATACAAAAATTATATGATTCATGTTAAAAGCAAATATATTTTAACCTTGAAGCGCACAAACTAGAAGGCCTTCCTCTCGTCCGGAGCATCAGAGTAGTTAATCCAAGCACCACCATAATTAAGCCTCAGCATGTGGCCTAGACGTCTCTGTACCTCTGGGGGACGATATCTATACAAACATATTATATTCATGAAAAAATTTAATTTATGATAAAAACAGAAAAAAAAAATTATAAACCAAAACACCTACTTTGTACCGTCGGCCCAGATCTCCGTCCTCCTCTCCTCCGGAGGTGTGCACGCATCATCTGCATGATGCTGGTCGGCCGTCGGCGCCGCCGCCTCGGCCGTCGCCGCAGCCTCCGGCATCTGCTCATCCGTCTCCATCGTCGTATCAGCAGTAGGAACGCTAGACGGGCGTGCACTCTCAACAGGCCTGGAACTACTCGTCCCAGGAGATATGCCACGTGACGTCGTCCCAGCAGGCCCACCTACTGTCCGATATGGAGGAGTAATCGGCGACGAGGATCCAGAGCCGGTAACAGAATGAGGTACCGAAGAAAAACTCCGTCCTCTAGCAGTACCTGTAGGAAGTACCGGAGGAGAGTGACCTCGTTGTCTCCCTCGGAACGCTCCGCGACGACCTGCCATACCTGATAACAGCATATGATAATACAAAAAATAATAGAGACTAGAAATATGAAAGTACAACAAATAATAGAGACTAGAAATATGAAAGTACAACAAAGACAAGATAATTACCATGACAACATATAATGATACATTCTACAATAAACATCTAAGTCCAGATAATATATTCTAGAAGAAACATCTAAGTTCAGATAAGTATATCTCTCTCAATCATCTTCAGAATAATCAGCTTGTTCGTCTTCCTCGACCTCATCTTCCTCTTCCTCCTCATCTTCACTTTCATCTTCGCCTTCGTCGGCTTCGTCATCCTCTTCGAATAATTCTACATCTTCTACATTATGTGTCGTGTAATACGTAACTTCCGTGGAGTCCACATCGACAATATTGGTTACAAGAGGTAGCTCGTCCTCCTGGTAAGCTTTTTCGTCAACATCAAAAGTATCTCTGGCTTTAGTCTTGCATACTGCCTACCAGTCAGAATTTGTTGCTCCTCGTCTCGGATAAGCTGTGAAGTACACGAGCTGAGCCTGAGCTGCTAGGACAAGCGGTTCGTAGCCTTGATATCTACGCTTGTAGTTTATATCCAGAAGACCATGCTTGTCAATTTTTCAACCTTGATTATCAATCGGATCGAACCATTCACACTTGAACAACACGATCTTTGCAGGTTCTCTGCCATTATTATATGACAACTCCACAATCTCTCGTAAGATGCCAAAGAAATTATTTCCTGGATCGACGTCTTTGTAGTTCGAAGACTTGATACATAAACAACTGTTTTTCGTGGAATCAAGATCCAAGAAGCTGTCTCTGATCGAAGCATTTGTCGACTTGAACCGAAAGCCATTGACACAGTAACTTGGCCATATTTTAACAAAAGTAATTGGTCCCTTGGCAAGAGTTCTAATTAATTCAATCTCGGCTAAAATTAGACGATCGACCTGAATATCAAAGAAGCGATAATAAGTTATTTATTGCGCAGTTGCAATAGAAGAGGCCAGTAATTACCGAGCTACTTACATATTGGCTCAACCAAGAAGGAAAATGATGTCTCATTTCTTGTTCTAATGCTTCGTCTGTTAGGTAGGGTCTAACCAGCCTCAACTCATCATTATATGTGCTGAAAAACAACGAAGCAACCGCCGATTAGTACAATAATATTAGCTTATACTATTAGATTGAGATAACGTAAACTCATCATCCTGAGTTACTTACCCCTCTAGCTTCTCCACTTCATCCTCGTTGCAATTGAGTAATACATACAACTGAGCAGCCCTTAGCTCTTCGTTATTCAAATATCTCTTCTTCATTTTCCCCGAAGGCTTTCCGGACGCATTGAATACTTTCAGTATTCCTTCATTAAATTCTTCATATCCGTCGTCGTTTCTCGGAGCCCTCGTTCTATTCGTAGCAACATGAGGTTTGAAATAGGAGGAGCAGAAATTTGTAATCTCCTCAAGAGTATAGGCTTCACAAATAGAACCCTCGACCCGAGCCTTATTTTTCACCTTTCTTTTTAGGTGATTCAAATGTCGCTCGAACGGGTTCATCCATCGATATTCGACGGGTCCACCAACACGTGCCTTATAGGAAAGATGAATTGGCAAATGCTCCATAGAGTCGAAGAATCCAGAAGGGAACACCCTCTCTAGCTTGCACAGTGTTACCGCAATGTCCTTCTCTTGCTTTCTAGACGATCAACGAGCAATTTTTTAGAACAAAGGTCCCTGAAGAATATGCTAAGCTCCGTCAATGGATCCCAAACTGCCTGTGGTATGAATTTTTGAAATGCAATCAAAATTAACCGCTCCATGAATACGTGACAATCATGGCTCTTCACACCTGTCAGTTTGTTCTCCTTGAGGTCGACGCATCTTCTCAAGTTCGAAACATACCCATCTGGAAATTTCAGACCTTGAATCCACCTACAAAGCCTCACTTTATCCTCCTTCTCCAGTAAGAAAATTGCCTTAGGCTGCTTCAACTTCCCATTCCCGTCCTCTATCAAATACAATGCAGGACGTCTACATATTTCTTCCAAGTCCAATCTAGCCTTTGGATTGTCTTTCATCTTCCCCTTTACGTCCATTACAGTGTTAATTATGTTGTCAAACACTTTCTTCTCGATATGCATGACATTAAGGTTATGTCTAATCAGATTGGTGCTCCAATATGGAAGATCCCAGAATATACTCATCTTCGTCCAGTTATGAGTGCGACCAAATCCGTCACACTTATAGCCCGTAGCAGGCTGCTCAATAGCTCTTGGTAATTCTTTTACCTCTTCCCATACCGTGTATCCAGTCCACCTTGGCGGGGGATTAGCCTTCTCCACAATGCCAGCACGAAAAGCATTCATGTTCCTCCGGTACGGATGATCCTTCGGCAGGAATTATCGATGAAAATCGAAGAAGTACGGTTTGCCTCCGTGTTTCAAACGGAAATTCTTAGTGCTGTCTATGCAATACGGACATGAAAGACGACCATGCGTGCTCCATCTAGATAACATTCCATAGGCTGGAAAGTCGTTGATGGTCCACATAAGTGTCGCCCGCATCCGGAAAATTTTTTTCTAGATACATCGTACGTGTTGGAACCTACTTTCCACAGCTGATTCAATTCATCAACCAACGGCTGTAAATACACATCGATGTTCCTTTTCGGATTGTTCGGACCTGGGATAATAACGGTGAGAAACATATACGGAGTCTTCATGCACATCCAAGGCGGTAGAATGTACGGGGTGACGATCACAGGCCAACACGAATACTGGGATCCCGAAAGTCCAAATGGGGTAAAACCGTCGGAGCAGAGACCCAATCTGACATTACGCGGATCAGAAGCAAAATCTGGATACTCTCGATCAAAGTGCTTGTAGCACCCAGTTTCCCAAATGAGGATAATTTTAAAATTTTGTGTTTATAATTATTTTAATAATAATATTTAATTCATGATATAATTTTTGGTGATTTAAAATTATTTTAAAATTATTTAAATCAATGACTTATGGTTTTGACGTTTTGCTAGTGAAACCCTAGAGACTGTTTGACCTAGAGCCTAACCATGTGATTATGATATTTTAATATCATTTTTGGCCTAAGAATATTTTTACATTTGACCTCTTTGAATTATTTTGATATTATTTTATTATTTATGATATTATTTTGGGGTTATTTGAGTCGGGTTCGAATTTCAACTCAATCCGACTTGAAACGGGGACCCGGGGGTCGCTTGACTCTAGTGGGACCCACACACTAGTTAGGCATGGCCCACATGATATTAATTTTAGTCCACATGATAGAAATATTTTAGTTAGAGGTTAGACTAATTATTATGGATAAGGTTAGTGTGATTAGAGACTTTAGAATGACTAATTCAGCCCCAACCAATTAGTCCTTTCCTAATACTCATAGAATAGGTTAGTGGAGGCATTTTAGACCTTACCATAATAGGACAAATAGCCACATATGGCCAGCCACTTTGGGAAAGGATAGGCTCAAGTTTATTTCATTATTCTCATCCACACTCTCTCTTGTTCTTTCCCAAATTCCTAGAGAGCAATCCCTAGCAATTTCTCCACAAAATCATTCTATTTCACCACCAAATCTTCTTCTTTCCTTCTCCATTCTAGCCAAGGAGGAAGCTACCCAAGTTTGGGAGGATTCGGAGCTCGTTCGTGTCCTTTTGGAATCTCTACGTGTCAGTGTCGCTCCGGGAAGGCTTTTTTTTGATTCGATCTACCGGAAGGTATAAATCCCTTCTCCTTTTCATTTCCTCATGCATATAGGTCTATTTTGAACCCATAGGAATGACCCCATAGTTGTATCTCCATTTGTGTCCATTTCGTGTCCATTTGGAGGTCATAGGAGTGTCCTTTGTGTTGTGGTTGTGTCCATATGGGAAAATCCCAAATTTGGACACACTATGTGTTGTTGTTATGTATGAATGAATTATTACATGTTTAATCTCATATTTTTGTATTGGAGATGTGTTCTATAGTGTCTCATATATACATATTAGTGTAGAGAGTGAGTTCTTGATATATTATGTTATATACTTGTGTTCTTTTGTCTCAAACTACCTAAATTCGTCATGATTTTTATCCACGTTTTTAATTTCAGCCCTAACTTTGAAATGTCATAACTTCTAGCTCAAACCTAGGTTTAATCTTCCATTTTTTTTAAAAGAAGCGTATTGAAGTTAGCTTTCCAAAAACATGTATTAGTAGGCCTAATTCTTTCTGTAACTTTCTGGAGAATTATTTGAGTGTTAGCTGTACGAAAGACAAAAGCGTTCTCGGTGTTTTCGCGATTCCGGGAGTTTCCGGAAACGAAAACGCGATCCGTTTAAAGTTTCGAAAAGCTAACATATAGATCTATAACATACTTTAATCATAAATTTTAATTCATGCTGAGATGGTACAGTATTGATTATTAGTAGGAGTTACTATTCGGCATATGCATTTTGTGCTCCCTTGTGTGTAATATAATGTTCTATTTGATTTTAACCCATGTTAATGTATATACATTATGTAATTAAATAGAGAATACAAGAATGAGTAAATGGTTAAATAAATGATGTATAAGGTGTAAGTATCCTATCTAATGTAAGCATGTATAAGTATGACTTGTAATGAATATGTAGGTTCCATAGTATGTAATATATGGTGCATATAGTGGTGCAAGAGAATAATAAATGATGAATGAATGCAAGCATGAATGTAATGTAATAATAGATGTAATATATGCAATATACAAGTTAATAAGATGTAATGTTCTATGTTAACACAAATCCTATATTATCTCATGTACCCCCTTACACTATATTGACACTATCACACTTGACACATTGTTCACTTACACTTTGACACTCTTTGATATGTATACACTATGTATGTCCATTTAACCCTCACTTGCTCCTTTGCCATGTTCACATACACACACATAGCCTCTTAAATAAGTATTTATGAATATAGTTAACTTAGCTATGTATGTATATTATATATATGTTAGCATATTGTGTTGTAATATATAAGTTTATATAACCATTTGAAATGTCATGATTATAGACCTAATGTTGAATATCAATATATGCATGTGTATATATGTGTAGACATATATAGCTTAAAGTAATAGATTACCTAGTGTATAGCCAATGTGAATTCTTGCCTATTTGAGTATTGAATAATTGCATGCTATATAGAGTTGGGTGTATGTTGGCTTGTATAGCCTTGTATTGATGTGTGCTTACTAGGATAGTCTTGGTTAGGCCTAGTAAGACTTACTAGGTTAGGACATGACCTAGTTTGACTAGTGCAGTTGACCAGAGTTGACCAAGGGTTGACTTTGGCATAGTTTGACCTAGATTCATGTAGAATATATTGTAGTGCTTTATATTATCCTTCTGGACATGTTATGACTTGTGTTGTTCTAATTAGGAGCCAGACACCTTGTAACCTGTGTTGCTTTAAATAGGACTCTGTGGCTTCAGTTGGACCCCCTATACTTATCAGTTGTTCAGGTTATCAGGCGAGTACATTCTCTGATAGTTCTCTCATTTATTTGTCAATTACTGTATTTCAGTTCTAGTTAGTTGTATGCGATTCTCTGTTACAATACGTGTGGATATTACTGGATTCATGTATACGACACATATTTATTTTTTGGCCTCTATTACTGGTATCATCATTTCCGGCTTCTATTACTGGAATCACCTGCTGGAATCATTTACTGAAATCATTTACTGGAATCATTTACTGGTATCATTATATTTTGGCTGGACTCATCTTGAATCATTGTGTCGAAATTCTGGATTCACTTGCTGGGAGGGAAAATACTAGAGTAAGACATGTAGACATATCCCATTACTGGAATTACCCCTACTGGAATCTACTGGAATGATAATCATCTCTCGCCTGATCAGTGAGAGGTGTGCCAGATTACCCACAGCCGTTTATATGTCGATCTCGGTATTTTAAAACACACTGTTAGAGTATAGGCTGGACTCACCCTGGAATAATTAATCACTATAACTGGAATCGTCCCTTACTGGATTCATCTTGTATTAGATTCATCTTGTACTGGACTTACATTGGAGTTACACTGGTCTACATTGTTTTCTGAACTTCATATCATATTACCCTGGTTCAGCTAGTTCTATTTTTACAGACTTCATTGCTATGATTCTTCTCTTGTTTAGTTATTTACTTTCCGTGCATCTTATCTGTCTTTCTTACCATCACCTGAATATAAACTGTCATTTTCATCAATACAACAGCCTATAACTGCTTTATAGTTCTCTGTCATTTACTTGGGTTTTTTAGATGAGATGTGCTCGTTCCTGTCCTGACTGGACCTGTTGATAAATTTTACAGATAGCTTGGAGGTTGCCTGCTAGCCTAGAGGAGACACCTTAGAGGTTGTTTAGATAGTTATTTCATTTGTTTGGAGTTGTATCTACTTTGTGGATTACTGTATTTGAGTTTTGAGATGTATTTCTTGGTTTTTGTATCTTAGACACTTAGACTTCTATCTCCCGTATCTCTTTTGATTTTATGTTTTATCTAACCTTATCATGCTCTACCTTAAATGTGATTGAGACTGTATCTGCTTAGCATTATATTGTTAGATGATGTGACCTAGGATAGCGTTCTACCGCCGACACTGCGGCGTAGGCTGGGCGTTGTTACGTTCTCGTACCCTAACAGTAGGTGCGGGTCGTGACACGTTTTTAGTAGTGGCCCATGCAGGTCCAGTTTATGTAGTGGTATTTGAACTTGAGTACCACTACAGCCTGCAGTAGGAATAGGATATATCTTGAAGGTACTCAATCACAGTTAGGAACCCTTGAGAGATTCCCGGAACGACCCTTGAGAATCTTATTTTAACTTCGATTTGAGAACTCTTTTTTCCCTTGATTTGATTTATTTTTACTTACTGTTGTTAAATTTGATTTTGATGGATTATGGTTGAATTTGAGTTGTATTCATTAATTTTGATGAATGATTGTCGAATTTTAAATCTTGATGATAGCTGTTGCATCCGAGTTGTATTTTGATGGATTTTTGTTCATTTTGAATTTTGAAGTTCGTTGATAAATTTGATTTGATTTATGGGTATTCATTGTTGATTTAATTTAATTTTTTTTGACAAGATAAAATTATATGGACTAGGTCATCTATGTTATGGAATCTAGTCTTCTATAGTCATATTAGCCAGCATGGTGAGGACATATAGTCTGACTCTGGATATATTTCTCGGGTGTGGGAATTTAAGGTTTTCGCAGCCAAGCTAGCGGCACCGCGAAAATGTTAAATACCACGATTCTAGAGGTATGTGCATAAGTCAAGGACTCTGTGATTATCGTAGCCTTGCTTACTAGTATGACGGGGATTTAGAGTACCATGATTTTGGATAGACGCATATGATTATCAGATTGTACCTTAAATATTTTCAAGCATGTTTTCTCTACTTTGATGCAGTCCTTCAAAAAGAATTATTATTTGTTTTACTTTATTTTGCTTCTAATTATTTAACTTAGGAGTAGCTTGTGTAACTTCTTGCTATGAGTTTCTTCTTAATACAATGAATCGATGATTTTGCTAGACTTTATCTTGGATTTGATATTTAGCTCTGGTTTCAAAATGGTTCCTTCTTTTACGCAAATAAGCAAACAGCTTTTATCGTTATTTCCTTCTTGCTATTATTCTAGTATTGAATAATAATAATAAAACTGTCTTGATTACGTCAATCACCTATTTTGCGATCTTGGTAGGAATCTAAATGTTGGTCTTAACGTAGAATTAATTTTTTTTTGGGACATGAGAATATATGAGTATATTTACATAGTGGACACTTGCCTGATACGTATGCATGCTACACTTGATTTTCTACATATCTAAATACATATTAATATGTTGTTAATGTTAAAATTTTCAAAACCCCAATATTTCTGGTTTTCTGCTTTTCTATTTTAAATTCGTAATTTAAATATAAATTTCATGTTATTAGTTTTGTCTACATAACTGCACATGTATGATATCTGCAGAGTTTTAATTTTTAAAGAAATTGGTTAAGTTATGTTAAATTTGTAAAATCTGAGACTACATTATGTTAATATTACACTAATTTAAATGTTAACTTATTTTCAGATTTTGTATGTAAATGCTGAACTAAAACTGGGTTTAACCTTTCAATACTAAGCTATAACCATGTACAAGGACACACACACACCCTAACTTAGTATACGCTGTCATGTAACCTAACCTTTCCTCTCTATGTTATGATCACATACTTGTATAGATATATATAGAGCTTAGGCATACATGTTATAATATATGTATATACATAACTAAATCTCTACCTCTTATAGATGTTTATGGTTAGCCATGCTTGTTATGATTAAACAGGTTGTGTATTGTAGGTTGTTAACCCATATGTCATGAGTAGTGTAACAGGATAGCTCATATACAATTTTATGTATATTTCACATACACCCATACACACACAAACCACATAACATTACATAATGCTAGTTTTTCCTCTCTAACGCTCTCTCTGTATATATATATATATATATTGTGATTTGGATTTCAATGCAAGTGATTTTCAATTCCTTAATTTTTGAATTTGATTTTCTGTACCCTTTTTCAGATAATTGGTAGTTGCCTTTATTTTGTTTTGATAAGTACGAGTTTCATATAGGATGGTAGACCGTCTTACAGTTTTGATGGTTTGTTGTTTCTGTAACTTCTCTAGTTTAGCACCCTAAATTGCTTGTATGTTTTGATACCCTATGACCGTTTCGGTTAGCATGACTAGTATACCTAGATGAGACTTTCACTACCACCGTATGCCATGATCCTGTATGTCGTCCTTTTGATCATATGATTTTTTTTAATCTGGAACTTTGATTGTGGGGGTTTGACCTAGAGGGAGTATGGACATTTTAATTTCGAGGACGAAATTTTTCTAAGGTGGGTAGAGTTGTAGCACCCAGTTTCCCAAATGAGGATAATTTTGAAATTTTGTGTTTATAATTATTTTAATAATAATATTTAATTTATGATATAATTTTTGATGATTTTAAATTATTTTAAAATTATTTAAATCAATGACTTGTAGTTTTGACGTTTTGCTAGTGAAACCCTAGAGACTGTTTGACCTAGAGCCTAACAATGTGATTATGATATTTTAATATCATTTTTGGCCTAAGGATATTTTTGCATTTGACCTCTTTGAATTATTTTGATATTATTTTATTATTTATGATATTGTTTTGGGGTTATTTGAGTCGGGTTCGAATTTCAACTCAATCTGACTTGAAACGGGGACCCGGGGGTAGCTTGACTCTAGTGGGGCCCACACACTAGTTAGGCATGGCCCACATGATATTAATTTTAGTCCACATGATAGAAATATTTTAGTTAGAGTTTAGACTAATTATTATGGATAAGGTTAGTGTGATTAGAGACTTTAGAATGACTAATTCAGCCCCAACCAATTAGCCCTTTCCTAATACTCATAGAATAGGTTAGTGGGGGCATTTTAGACCTTACCATAATAGGAAAAATAGCCCCATATGGCCATCCACTTTTGGAGAGGATAGGCTCAAGTTCATTTCATTATTCTCATCCACACTCTCTCTCTCTCTTGTTCTTTTCCAAATTTTTAGAGAGCAATCCCTAGCAATTTCTCCACCAAATCATTCCATTTCACCACCAAATCTTCTTCTTTCCTTCTCCATTCTAGCCAAGGAGGAAGCTACCCAAGTTTGGGAGGATTCGGAGCTCGTTCGTGTCCTTTTGGAATCTCTACGTGTCGGTGTCGCTCCGGGAAGGCTTTTCTTCGATTCGATCTACCGGGAGGTATAAATCCCTTCTCCTTTTCATTTCCTCATGCATATAGGTCTATTTTGAACCCATAGGAATGACCCCATAGTTGTATCTCTATTTGTGTCCATTTTGTGTCCATTTGGAGGTCATAGGAGTGTCCTTTGTGTTGTGGTTGTGTCCATGTGGGAAAATCCTAAATTTGGACACACTATGTGTTGTTGTTATGTATGAATAAATTATTACATGTTTAATCTCATATTTTTGTATTGTAGATGTGTTCTATAGTGTCTCATATATACATATTAGTGTAGAGAGTGAGTTCTTGATATATTATGTTATATACTTGTGTTCTTTTGTCTCAAACTACCTAAATCCGTCATGATTTTTATCCACGTTTTTAATTTCAGCCCTAACTTAGAAATATCATAACTTCTAGCTCAAACCTCGGTTTAATCTCCCGTTTTTTTAAAAGAAGCGTATTGAAGTTAGCTTTCCAAAAACATGTATTAATAGGCCTAATTCTTTCTGCAACTTTCTGGAGAATTATTTGAGTGTCAGCTGCACGAAAGACAAAAGTGTTCTCGGTGTTTTCGCGATTCCGGGAGTTTTCGGAAACGAAAACGTGATCTGTTTAAAGTTTCGGAAAGCTAACACATAGATCTATAACATACTTTAATCCTAAATTTTAATTCATGCTGAGATGTTACAGTATTGATTATTAGTAGGAGTTACTATTCGGCATATGTATTTTGTGCACCCTTGTGTGTAATATAATGTTCTATTTGATTTTAACCCATGTTAATGTATATACATTATGTAATTAAATAGAGAATACCAGCATGAGTAAATGGTTAAATAAATGATGTATGAGGTGTAAGTATCCTATCTAATGTAAGCATGTATAAGTATGACTTGTAATGAATATGTAGGTTTCATAGTATGTAATGTATGGTGTATATAGTGGTGCAAGAGAATAATAAATGATGAATGAATGCAAGCATGAATGTAATATAATAATAGATGTAATGTATACAATATACAAGTTAATGAGATGTAATGTTCTATGTTAACACAAATCCTATATTATCTCATGTACCCCCTTACACTATGTTGACACTATCACACTTGACACATTGTTCACTTACACTTTGACACTCTTTGATATGTATACACTATGTATGTCCATTTAACCCTCACTTGCTCCTTTGCCATGTTCACATACACACACATAGCCTCTTAAATAAGTATTTATGAATATAGTTAACTTAGCTATGTATGTATATTATATATATGTTAGCATATTGTGTTGTAATATATAAGTTTATATAACCATTTGAAATGCCATGATTATAGACCTAATGTTGAATACCAATATATGCATGTGTATATATGTGTAGACATATATAGCTTAAAGTAATAGATTACCTAGTGTATATCCAATATGAATTCTTGCATATTTAAGTATTGAATAATTGCATGCTATATAGAGTTGGGTGTATGTTGGCTTGTATAGCCTTGTATTGATGTGTGCTTACTAGGATAGTCTTAGTTAGGCCTAGTAAGACTTACTAGGTTAGGACATGACCTAGTTTGACCTAGTTTGACTAGTGCAGTTGACCAGAGTTGACCAAGGGTTGACTTTGGCATAGTTTAACCTAGATTCATGTAGAATGTACTGTAGTACTTTATATTACCCTTCTGGACATGTTGTGACTTGTGTTGTTCTAATTAGGAGCCAGACACCTTGTAACCTGTGTTGCTTTAAATAGGACTCTGTGGCTTCAGTTGGACCCCCTATACTTATCAGCTGTTCAGGTTATCAGGCGAGTACATTCTCTGATAGTTCTCTCATTTATTTGTCAATTACTGTATTTCAGTTCTAGTTAGTTGTATGTGATTCTCTGTTACAACACGTGTGGATATTACTGCATTCATGTATACGACACATATTTATTTTCTGGCCTCTATTACTGGTATCATCATTTCCGGCTTCTATTACTGGAATCACCTGCTGGAATCATTTACTGAAATCATTTACTGGAATTATTTACTGGTATCATTATATTTTGGCTGGACTCATCTTGAATCATTGTGTCGAAATTCTGGATTCACTTGCTGGGAGGGAAAATACTAGAGTAAGATATGTAGACATATCCCATTACTGGAATCTACTGGAATGATAGCCATCTCTCGCCTGATCAGTGAGAGGTGTGCTGGATTACCCACAGCCATTTATATGTCGATCTCGGTATTTTAAAACACACTGTTAGAGTATAGGCTGGACTCACCCTGGAATCATTGATCACTATAACTGGAATCGTCCCTTACTGGATTCATCTTGTATTAGATTCATCTTGTACTGGACATACATTGGAGTTACACTGGTCTACATTGTTGTCTGGACTTCATATCATATTACCCTGGTTCAGCTAGTTCTATTTTTACAGACTTCATTGCTATGATTCTTCTCTTGTTTAGTTATTTACTTTCCTTGCATCTTATCTGTCTTTCTTACCATCACCTGAATATAAACTGCCATTTTCATCAATACAACTGTCTATAACTGCTTTATAGTTCTCTGTCATTTACTTGGGTTTTCTAGATGAGATGTGCTCGTTCCTGTCCTGACTGGACCTGTTGATAAATTTTACAGATAGCTTGGAGGTTGCCTGCTAGCCTAGAGGAGACACCTTAGAGGTTGTTTAGATAGTTATTTCATTTGTTTGGAGTTGTATTTACTTTGTGGATTACTGTATTTGAGTTTTGAGATATATTTCTAGGTTTTTGTATCTTAGACACTTAGACTTCTATCTCCCGTATCTCTTTGGATTTTATGTTTTATCTAACCTTATCATGCTCTACCTTAAATGTGATTGAGACTGTATCTGCTTAGCATTATATTGTTAGATGATGTGACCTAGGACAGCGTTCTACCGTCGACACTGTGGCGTAGGCTGGACGTTGTTACATTTTCGTACCCTAACAGTGGGTGCGGGTCGTGACAGTGCTTCCATGCTTCTCCATCAGATGGGTGATCCAACACTTCTTCGGTATGTTCCCGCTTATGACAACTCATATTTTCTGCAGTTTCCTTCACCATAAACAACCGCTGCAACCGCGGCGTCAACAGCAAGTAGTGCATCGAAGAGGTAGGCTTCCTGGCACCGACAGACTTTCCTCTACCACATGCCTTGTAGCGATCGATACCATAAAATCTGCAGGCGTCTTCATCCATGTCGTCTTTGTAGTACACACCCGTTGCGACAGGCATCGATTTTTTCATATTCCATCCAGAGCGATCTAACCATCCTCTTAGACCGGTAGAAGTCTTTAGGCAACTTCGCACCCTCAGGCAATATTTCTATAAGCAACTCCATAAGACGGTTGTAGCAATCTTGCGACATGTTAAAATCGGATTTGATGCTCAACAATCTTGTAACCACCTCCAACGGTGAATGATCCTCACAACCTGGATATAATGGAGTCCTTGCATTCTCCAGCAACTCCATGAACTATGCAACATCGGGGTTCGGTGCCTCCTCAGGTGCATCATGATCATCCGGATCGAAACTAGTCCCGGCCGTGTCGAAAACCATGTTCACCAACCCATCGTCGTAAGGAGCGTTGTTATGGACATCCATATAAGGCTCGTACTACGATGCTAAAGACACAAGTTCTCCATGCTCGCTCCACTGATAGTAATTCGGCGAGAAACCTTTCGAGTATAAATGATACGTGACATCCACTTCTGGATGATATTTCAAGTTGCGATATCTCACACACGGACACTTAATTTTGGTACCGTCCACGTACTGAGGGAACGCCCTGGCAAACTGCAGGAACTGGTGTACACCCTCTATGAATTCATCCCGTACACCGCACATGTCATCAGGATGACGGTTGTACATCCAAGTACAATTCCGCAGATAGTAATTCAGCTCCATAATTCTGTAAGATAGATACATCAAGGTAGTGAATTAATGATATGCAATTGTCAGTTCATGCGGTCTACACTTTCCGCAGTATATGTACACATAAAATTTTACGTTAAATGGTCAGAGATTATCGGTCATCTTCTTTTCGCATTGCTAACTTTTGTTTCGCGTGTTTGTGCGTGCGGTGGTCAGAGATTATCGCGGCGGTATATCATCCGTGTCTACAGTATTTCATATAGGCTGAGTTGCATAAGTCAAGTTTTAGGATATTAGTCTATATATTATGTATAGTCCAACCGAGTCAACTCTAAGCTAAACTAGTCCAACTTGGTCAAACTAGCCATTTCTAAGTTGTATAAGTCAAGTTTTAGGATATTAGTCTATATATACTAGTATAAACTCTCCCTCCTCTCCAAATACCTGGTACTAGTTAACCCTCCCCCTTTCTCCCACTAGACACACACATACATATACATGATGTATACAACCACACCATAGTTTCCAGGTTCTTTTAACCTAACTTTCCAGTTGGTACTAACCTCAATAGAACAAACACTCTCACAGCTCAAAATACTAACACATGCTCACGCCTTACTCTTGTGACACTCCCTTTCAAACACAAACACACACCTATATGTTCCCTTACACATATTGCCATGTTACCTATAAAAATAGGAAACCCTTGTTGTCTAAAATAAGACACAATTCTACAAAGAGAACCATACTGTAGAACTCACACTTTAAGACAATAGATGAAGGAAGACTTGTATGGAGGATCGTCTACTTTATTCATGGAGTTGTCATAGGGTGTTGAGCGATGTCATTTTATTCTTTTCTTCTTCTTCTTCTTGGGGATTTTGAGTATTGGATCTTGAGACATATATAGCTAGAACTTACGAAGAATGGAGTACCATACTTCAACAAATAGATGTTGACTAATTGGTTCATATACTTAAAATCTCCGGCCATTGGGGATATTGGTAAACTAATATACCTAGATTACCCAAAAGTACACTTACGAACTAGGATAAAATAATTAGTTGTGTACTAAACGTCTCTAAGTGTAGGAATGTTGCAAGGTGAAACAATGTATCAAACACTATATCGAAACCCAAACCCAATATGCAAATCCAAATTAATACGAAAATACACAAGTGTAAGTAGGGGATTAAGTGTACAGAGGTGAAATACATATATATGTATGCTTAGGGGTGTCCACGTGTCCAACAAATGGACACAAAGTGTCCAAAACCTCACGAACACACTGTATCAGTGAACACATGGTCGTAATGTGTCTCCGTGTCCATTTTGGACACAAAAAACACCTCAATTAGGGTTAGGGTTTACCTTCAGTCTCCTCGCGGTGGTGGAGGAGGAGGAGGAGGACAAGTTCGGTGGTGGAGGAGGAGGGGATCAAGTGTACAGAGGTAAAATACATATATATGCATGCTTGGGGGTGTCCACGTGTCCAACAAATGGACACAAAGTGTCCAAAACCTCACGAACACACTGTATCAATGAACACATTGTCGTAATGTATCTTCGTGGCCATTTTGGATACGAAAAACACCTCAATTAGGGTTAGGGTTTACCTTCAGTCTCCTCGCGGTGGTGGAGGAGGAGGAGGACAAGTTCGGTGGTGGAGGAGGAGGATCTCGCGGTGGAGGAGGAGAAGGGGCTCGCGGTGGAGGAGGAGGATGAGCGGCGCCGGAGGGAAGGGGGTCGGGCTGTCGTTGAGGTCGAGGAAAGAGGGGCGGGAACAAAAAATTTAGGGAGAGGGAGAAATGAAAAGTCGAACCGAGGAAACCCTATTTAGCAGAAGTTAGCGACGTCTGTAAATACGTCACAAAACGTCGACTTTCATTTAATATTCGGCGACGCCTTAATCATTGCGATGCTAAACGTCGCTGAACTAATAAAACTGGCGACATTTTTTGACAAATCAACGACGTTGGTTTTTATTACACTAAAGGTAGTCGCAATATGTCGCTGTTTGTCGCTATCAGCGACGTATTGTGACGCATACTTTTGGAGTCGCTAAATCCAAAAATATTAGCGACGTTTTAAGTCCGCGTCGCTAATTTCGTCGCTGATATGACTTATTTTGGTAGTGAACATGCCTTCTCACCACCACCAGCAGCATCAACAGGCAAGGACCAGTGACAGAGCACCTCAAAAGCAGATCCCTGTCTGCGACTTCTGCAAGAGACAGAACATCAGGTGAAGATCTGCAGGAAGAAACTGGAATACTGCCTAGTTTGTGGGTCTGCCACCCACCAAGTGAGGGACTGCCCCACAACATTCACCCGGACCGGAGCAACTAAGCAAAGAGCTCCTCTACCCACTCAGCAACAATGGTTTGGACAACATCAGCAGAAGACCGGGCAAGATTTTGCCCTAGCAGCAGACGAGCAAGAACCAGAGCAGGAATCCACCGCTGATGTCATCACATGTTCCATTTATGTGTTTTCACATCCTGCTCTAGCATTATTTGATTCGGATGCATCACACAGTTTTATATCATCAAAGTTTATTTCTGCACATCACCTAGTTACGGGATTTAGCAAGATGATAAGTAGAGTTATGACCGATGGTGGACCCATACTTGTGATGCCCTTACCCAACTATGATATAGTCCTAGGGATGGACTGGTTAAGTGAACAGCATGCGCTGATAGATTGTCACAGAGGATGTGTAATCTTCAGCCCACCAGGAGAACCGGAGTTTGAAATCTCTCGAGCTCCAGAAGACATGAAGAGTGTTACCTACTCCTCTATCACCGAAGAACCCGGGCCTCCTCATCCTATCATAGCAGAATTCATGGACGTCTTTCCAGATAGTCTTCCAGGATTACCGCCAGATCGAGGTGTAGAATTCACCATCGACCTAGTTCTCGGCTCTTTCTCTATTTCTCGGGGATGCTACAGAGTCAACCCCAAGGAGGCAAAGGAGATGAAAGATCAGATTTATCAGAGATGGAGCTTCACCCTGGGGAATGTCAGTTTTGTTTGTGCCCAAAAAGGATGGAACCGTGTGGATGTGCGTTGATTACCGGGCGCTGAACAACATCACCATCAAGAATAAGTACCCTCTGTCCCGGATCTATGACCTGTTTGATCAACTGAGTGGAGCTAAGGTATTCTCGAAGATAGATCTCAGGTCTGGCTACCATCAAATCAAGGTCAGGAAGAAGGATATTCCAAAGACGGCGTTCAACACCAAATATGGACAATATGAATTTCTGGTCATGCCGTTTGGACTAACAAATACCCCTACAGTATTCATGAACCTTATGAACAAGGTCTTCCATGAATACCTGGATCAGTTTGTTGTTGTCTTCATCGATGACATTCTGATCTACTCGAAGACCGAAGAAGAGCACCTGAGGAAAGTTCTGGAAACTTTAAGGAAGGAAAAGCACTATGGTAAGCTATCTAAATATGAATTCTTCTTAGACAAAGTAGATTTTCTAGGCCATGTTATCACAGGAAAAGGAATTTCGGTGGATCTAATGAAGATAGCTGCTATTGAGAAGTGGACTGCACCAAGTTCAGTTGTAAAAATCAAAAGTTTCTTGGGCTTAGCTGGCTACTACCGGAAATTTGTAAAGAATTTCTCCAGGATTGCTGAACCAATGACGAAGCTCACCAGGAAGAACGAAGAATTTGTTTGGTCTGAAGCTTGCCAGTCAGCATTTGAGGAACTGAAGAAGAGACTTACAACAGCGTCGATACTTGCGCTACCCTCAGGTACCGACGGTTTCTCAATTTATAGTAATGCTTCCGGTAAGGGATTGGGATGTGTTCTTCAACAACACAGGAAAGTAATTGCTTACGCATCTAGACAATTACGAACTCATGAGAAGAACTATCACACGCATGATTTGGAGCTTACAGCGGTTATATTTGTATTGAAGCTGTGGAAGCACTACCTTTATGGAGAGAGAGTAGAAATATTTACGGACCACAAAAGTCTTAAATATGTTTTCACTCAGAAGGAGCTGAACACGAGACAGAGACGACGGCTGGAGTTGATGAAGGATTTCGACATCAACCTGCAGTATCATCCGGGTAAGGCTAATATTGTTGCAGATGCACTTAGTCGATACCTGATGGCAATGTTCTTAACCAAGGAACGTCACTTGCTGGAAGACATAGAAAAGCTTGGACTGGAGATTGTACTGTCCGAAGAGGAAATAAAGAAACTGGAAAGAGAAGCCATTGTACCAGGAGCTGATTCCTCAATGATGCAGTTGCAAGTGCGTTCAAGTCTAATGGACATAGTTAAGGAGACACAATTCCAAGACGAGATACTTTGAAAACTCAAAGATCAGGTGATGGCAGGAACACTTCAAGGATTCTCAATCGCCAGCGATGGAGCACTGAGGCACGGTACAAGACTTTGCGTACCAACTGGTGAACTGAGAAATGAGCTAATGCAAGAAGCGCACCAGTCGCATTATTCCATCCATCCAGGAGCTAACAAAATGTATCGGGATATGCTTACAATAGTATGGTGGTACGGAATGAAGAATGACGTATCCAGGTATGTAGCTAGATGTTTAATTTGTCAACAAGTGAAAGCTAGCAGACAGAGACCAGCAGAACTGTTGCAGCCGCTAGACATCCCGGAGTGGATATGGGAACACTTGACGATGGACTTTGTGTCAGGACTGCCTTAATCCCAAGGAGGAAAGGATGCTATTTGGGTGATCGTGGACCGACTGACGAAGTCAGCCCACTTTATTCCCTTTAAGGTTGGTCTATCCACCGAGAAGTTGGCGGCATTGTACATGCGGCACCAGATTCATGGAGTTACGGTAAGTATCGTATCTGACAGGGATACCAGATTCACTTCTCACTTCTGGAAGTGCTTGCACGACAGTTTAGGAACGCAACTGAAATTCAGCACCGCCTACCATCCCCAAACTGATGGACAATCGGAGAGAACAATCGAGATGCTAGAAGACATGCTGAGATCTTGCGTCTTAGAATTTGGAGGGTCTTGGGAAGACCATTTGTACTTGGTAGAGTTCTCCTACAACAACAGCTACCAAGCTAGCATCGGTATGACTCCGTTCTAGGCACTTTATGGACGTCGTTGTCGTACCCCACTTGCTTGGGACGACGTAGGAGAAAGGGTACTGCTTGGACCTGAGATGGAGACCGATGCTGCAAAGAAGGTAAAGATGATTAGAGACAAGCTCAGGATTGCCCAGGACAGATAGAAGCATTGGGCCGATAGCAGCCGACGGCCGTTGGAGTTTGAAGAAGGAGACAGTGTGTTCGTGAAGATCTCCCCTACCAGAGGAACCATCTGTTTCGGCAGAGCAGGAAAGCTAAGCCCCAGGTATATCGGTCCTTTTGAAGTACTGAACAGGATTGGAGAAGTAGCTTATCGGGTGGCTCTACCCCCAAGTCTCGAAGGCATCCACAACGTCTTCCATGTTTCGCAGCTGAGACGCTACATCCCGGAACCGAACCACATCTTGGACCATTCGGAGCTGGAAATTGGACCCAGCTTCACAGTGCCAGAGAAGCCAGTGGCAATATTAGACAGAGGAGAGAAGAGAACCAGGAATTTTGTCACGCCGATAGTCAGAGTTTTGTGGCGGCACAACTCCCCAGGCGAGTCTACCTGGAAGCGAGAAGATGAGATGCGGAAGCAGTATCTGTTTGAAACTTGAGGTAACCCCTAACCCTGCCTTTAATTTCGAGGATGAAATTTCCTAAGGAGGAAAGGTTGGAAAACCCTGATTTTTAGAATTTATCGGATTTTCGTCAGTAGTTGAGTTTCTGTTGCAGCAGTGTTCCGTAGTTAGATAATTAGTTTAGTTATTATTATTATTATTATTATTATAATTATTATTATTATATTAGTCGGATCAGAAAAATATTATTTTTAAAATTAATTATTGGATTTTGTTTGTGGCCTGTCCCGATCCCGTGTCCGGGGTCCGCCCCAGAACTCGAACCCGACTTTCGTTTCCTGAACCCAATTCGTTCCAGTCCCGAATCCATCCTTAATTCGTTTAACTAAAATATTAGCCTTTTATATATATATATATATATATATATATATATATATATATATATATATATATATATATATATATATATATATATATATAATTCTATTTTTGGTTTAAAAAAAGAAACTATTTTTTCCCTTTCCCCACGTACGTTGGACCAGTTCCCCATTCTTCCCACGACCTAATTTTTTTCCCCACTCCTTCTCCTCAGCACCCTCTCCTCCACACAACTCCACTTCTTCTTCTTTTTCTTGAAAACCTACCACCTCTCCCTCATTCTCATTCCCTCTCACTCTTTCTCTCACTCCTTTTCCCCATCCCTTCCACAAGCTTCGGTCGACCCCCCCTGTTTGTGCCCGCCCGGCCAGATCTGCCTCACGGCGGCCCACCTCCGCCCGCGCGCCCGCCTCCCGAGGCCGCGCTCGTCTTCCCCAACCCGAGCCAGCCCGTGCGCCCGCCTCCCGAGGCCGTGCCCTGCCTCGTCCGATCCCACGCGGCTTCCGTGCGCCGGATCCCGACAACCCCCGGCGCTGTCCGCCACAGCGCCTTCCGCGGTCGCCTTTCCCCGGCGACCCCCGTGCCCGTCCAGCCAGCGCCTCCCCGAAGACCCCCCCGAGCCCCGTGCATTTCGGCCAGCGCCTCCCCGGCGACCCCCCGAGCCTCGTGCCCGCCCGGCCAGCGCCTCTCCGACGTGCCCCGAGTTTATGGCCGCCCCCGTGCCAACCGACTTTCCGTCCGCAGCGACTTCCATCGCTGACCCGCGAGTCGGGCTTGCTGGAAGCCCCTGTCTTCCTACGCGTGCTTCTGGACTGCCCGAGTCGATCCCTGTCCGCACCTCCTGTGCACTTTTCGGCACCTTTTTCGCTGTCCGCACGGATTATTTCTTTTCCGTACTCTTGTATCTGAGAGCTCTAGCCGAGCACTCGAGGTATAATCCCGTGTCCCTGTGTCCCTCCCGTAGTTAGTCAATGATGATGCGGTCCCGAACCCGCTCCGGGGATCGACTTTAGTTTAATTGCATTAGAGGATGCGACATCCGAGCTCTACTCGGATTTGTGATTTGTGGATTGTTTTTCTAGGTGTATCCTTTGGTTGTTCCCTTTCTGTTCTGTGTGTTCTCGGGTTTGGCTTTTAGAACCTGTGATTTATTGTTACTTCATTAAATCCCGTTTTATAGGTTCTGTGAATTATTTTATTAGTAATTCATTAGCTTTGGTTTGGTTTGGTTCTGTGGACTAATTCCTTGGTTTTGTAAAGTCTTTGGGTTGTTATTGGTGTGGGTGTTGTATCGCCTCGTGGCTAGATTGTCCTAGTTACACAGGAGATGCTGTCCAAATTTTCAGTAAATAATTTTAAAATAATATTATTTAATTAAGTTCATTAAATTAAAATCTATTTTCAAATCCGGTCTTTGCAAACGATTTACAAAGTTGGTTTTGTTGGTTTTAAATGCGGTTTTTTGTGAGTTTTGTATCCCCTGTTAGGCGACGACCATATCGGTCGGATGAGCCTCGGCGAAACGCAAATGCTACAGGATTTTCTGTACGTTGAGGCGTAAGCCAGCAACGTGAGATTGCATGACCAAGTCTGAGACGCTCGTTTTCTGCAAAATTATATTTAATTTATATCATGTTTTATTTTTAGAACTAGTTGCTGGCCTCTAGTATTTTGGGTGCAGGGCTTCGGCCTCATGATTGGACCGCTTCACGGCATTCAGAGCTCGCCTCAGTTCTTTTAAATTAAATTAATTAATTTGTTGTAAGGACATAAGTCCAGTTTTTCTTTATTTTTCTGTGGCCCTGTATTGTGTAGCTTAGATTTTCTATTTCTTTTCTGGGTTGGTTATTTGCGTAGCTAGACGTATAAATTATAATTTGGTATTAATTATTTTGTACAAAATTAATAAAAAAAATTTATATTAAATTAATGAATAAAGATTCCTAATAATTTAAACAACTTCATATTTTCTCACTTAAAAGACCACTTAATTATATATATATTATTAAAAATACAAAGTCTTGTTAAATAAAGTGTAATTGATATTTTTCCCAATAAATCAATAATCGGTTATTCCGTAAAATTGATAACCAATATAGTTTACGACGTTAGACGGTTTTCGTTAGATTAATTAAATAACTTAAAACTTGATTAAGGTCTGTTTCTAGAAATTGTAACTAGCACACCTAGATTTGGCTCATCTATGTTTCTAAGTCAGGATTCTCAACTGTAGGATTTCGAGGACGTACTTGATTTCCTTACCGGCACTGACATCCCAATCCAGTCATACAAACAAAGGCAAGTTACGGTTATATGTTTTCTTGCATTTTATTTAGGAATTGTCATGATTGCATGCTTAAACCACATTGCTACACGGAACTCTCTCCATGAGTTCAATTATTGATTGTGGGGATATTGGGGGAGTAGTGTAGCGTTTATGACCAAACCCTCATATTGCATTATTGTGCGAGTTTACTCCTCTTACACACGGGGATAGGCCTTATCGCATCGCTAGGATGCTATTGTACAACCCAAGCCGGTCATAGACGTTACCTATTCAAATCACATTGTTTCAAATATTGAATTGCTGAAAATTGCTGGAAAATAATTGTTCAAAGTATTTCAACTGTTTAAAATTGCATCTTTCCATTATTATTTAGAATGTCGGATTATGTACTCGTACTTGCTCCTTTCCTGACTGGAACCCCCCCATAGGTGATGTTGATGATGCTGAGCTATTGTTCAATAGCTACTATGACCCGGTATTATATCCTGTGGTGTTGCCAGAGTCCCCCTTGGAGGACGCAGAACCAGATGCTGATGAGCCGACCGTCTAGCTAGTTGCTTTCCAGTTATCTAGTTTTTGTATTGGAGTTTGTTGATTTGAATTCAATACTTTATTTCAGTACTTTCATTTCCAGTTGTACTTCTCTTTGTTGAATATTAAAAGTTTTAAAAAAAATTCCGTATATTCAAGTTGTGACAAATGTATAAATGTTGTTGTGAATACCTGCATATAGAACAGCTTACTGCCGCCGTCTCACAATGGTGCAGGTTGGACATGATCCGGTTCGACCCAATAATTTGGGATCGGATCGTGACAGATATAATGTCTTAGCCGGGTCAATTTTCGTTCGGATTTTTAAAACACTGATATATACCAAGTGGTAATTCATCGAGATCTCGTTGAAGGGCTTTTTCTTATACTCAAATAGAGACCATTTGGCTTGAATTTGGATTTGTGCATACATTAATCCAAAATAATCCCAGGTTTTAAAAATACTTATCCCTACATTTTTCTTTCATGGCGGTCAGGAACTTCTGAGGAGTGGTAGAAGAGAAATAAGGAAGAGCAAAAACATAATTCTAGGTTTGAAGCCTGAGATGTGCGCCCTCCTCTTAATTCCACCTCACAAACAAAAAACAGTCCTACACTGTCCAAAACTCGCGGGACTTTATGCCGCATCGCAGTCTTCCACGGACTCATTGTTTAACTCTCACTCCGGCTCGAACTAGACGGATGCGTCCCACCTCAGCCACTTAGACTAAAGATGATCGGCTACACTGTACAACTTAGTCCCATGAAATTAAATGAGAGATTAATTTGTCGCGGCTGTAAGAAAATTAGTGGCAGATCGATGTTTAGTTCGTCACTGAATCAACACCTTGAGCCTCTCCGAAATTCTCGAAGCATCTACTCCACCCCTCGAAGAAGTAGCCTGCATGCATGCATATATATATATGTAATTTAAAAAGAAATGATCAAAAATCAGTCGAATGATTTCATATTATAGAACCTATTTATGTTACAATCGTTGGATTTAATTTACAAAACTAATACTATACCAATATCTTTTAACTATATAATTAATTTTATTTTTTTTAATGTCAATCTTGCAATCTAAATTCAACGGTTGTAATATAGATTGGTTTCGTAATATGAAACCACTCGGCCAGGTTTTGAAGATAAGTAAACGAGATAGGTAGGTTTGATAAATTACTTGGCAGTGAACTGTGTAGAAGATCCTGTCACCCACAACCGAGAAGCTAGCATTCACAACTTCGACACCTTCCTCCACAAGGACTCCAATCACCTTGTAGAACATGAACTTCTTCCTCTGCCCGGTGATCAGGACAACCTCCAGGACCGGATCCCGGTGCGTCACCTCGACCACGGGCAGCCCGATCTCTTCTGTCGGGATCTCGTGGCCGCCCTCCCCGTCCCTCGGTTGACCGTCCGTGTCCGTGGCGCGGTTCTTCCTCTGCTTCAGCTTCTCGATCCTCGCCTTGAGGTTCCTTATGTAAGTGGCCGCCTGGTCCAAGTGGTCGTGTTGCGAAATCGGATCCTGAGAAAAATAGAAAGAAAAAAAAGAACCGTTCGTTTAATGCCTAATAACTTAAACTTTTTTAAAAAATACAAAAGTTACTGCACAATAATAATATTGATTTTGTTGTGAAATTTGTCATCATTATAAAGTGCAAGAAAGAGCAAAGGCTGAGAGTTCACATGAATTTCTTCAGGCAAAGCAACAAAATAAAGTTGAAAAAGAAAGTGCAACGGGAGGGACCAGTCAATGAGCAATGAGCAATGAGCAATGAGCAATCAAGTGAGTCCTCAAAATCTTGTTGTGAAAGTGACTCTCTAATTTATATTTATTCCGCGTTTTGTTGGCTTTTCCTAACAAACATGGGCATCTAACTAAACGTTGGATATTTATTATTTTTGTCCAAGCACGTGGTTCCGAAAATTATTGCATAACGACTCATAGAAACACGAGATCAATTAAAAAAAATATGACAACGCTCTAAAACTAAGTTGGATGGTATCATCTTATAGATTCGATTTATTTTACAACCGTTAAATTTAGATTATAAAACTAATATTAAAATATGAAAGTATCTACTTATAAAATATATCTGTAATCAATTACAGTAATCTGATCAACCTTACAATTTAAACTCAACGGTTGTAACATAAGTTGATTGTATAATACGCACGCGCACACACACACAAAATATATTTTTATATAATACGCGCACACGCACACTCACACTCACACACACACTATATATATATATATATATATATATATATATATATATATATATATATATATATATATATATATATATATTACAAGTAAGTTGTCTTCTTCATGGAATGTGTCTTTAGTAATAATTGGTATTTGGTGGCCAAAAAGTTGGTTCTGTATGGACGTGTGAAAAGAGAAAATGCACATAAGAGAAAAAAAAAGTGAGACACACGCCCTCTAGATTTTGTTGGCGTTTGCACTATATTTTTGCCTTTTCTGATCAGTGATGACAATGGCTTCCACTCAGTACTGTGTAAAAATGAAGGAAAAATTATTGGCATCTTGTCTGCCTCTTTTGATATTTGACAAATAACGCCGTTTAGAAAAATATTCGTTATACTATAATTTAAAAAGAAAATTATTATTAATGGAGTATCAGTTCGTATTAGATTTTCGGTTTTCAAAATATCCGACGTTAGTGTTTAGGTCTTAAAATTACTATTTTTGCAGACAGGTGAGCAGTAATTTTAATACCCAGATATTAACGTAGTACGTTTTGAAAATCCAAACCCTATTTTTAACCATTACGTGACATACTATTACTAAATATTTCTTTTAAATGTTTTTCCCCTCGAGGTTTGTCGCTAATTTATCATTGGATCCTAGTTCAGTCCCTCCCAACATCAAAGAAGAAGAAGAAGAAGAAGAAGAAGACGGCAAGGATTTAGCTAGCTAGCTAGCTATGATTCGTTATGTCTCTATCTGCTGGCCACTAGACGTACGTACGTACGTACCTTTGTGTTCCTCTCTTCCTTGGGGATGAGAGAGCCGAGCTTGAAGCAGAGGTTCTTCATGTGGATCCTCCTGTTCTTCTCCACAGTCTTCCTGTCAACCTTTGAAGATGAGCCATTGCTTCCACTGCAGCTCTTCATCAGTAGCCAATCAAAGTAGTATCAATGAAGAAGTAGAGCACTATAAAGACACTATACTAACTGCAGCTACTTTTGATATAGTTATATAGATGAATATGAATATGAGGGAAGCGCACAGGAAGAAAGGAAGGAAGGGTCATGTTTTCGTGTGGGCCCACACGTACGACATACGAAATTATTTGTGCCACGCTTACACCGGCCACGGATCCATCACTAGACGCTCCCTATTTTTTTTTTTCTACTTCTTTTTAATCTATGGATAAACCGAGAGCTTTCTTCTTTTTTGTAGGGCTAATTTGTGTGGGGGAACAACTATTTTCTCTGCATCTTTTTCACGAAGCCAAACGAAATCTTGGCAGAGCGAGCTTCACCACACACACAGTTGCATTAAAATAGTCTGTCTTATCCAATGTTTTAAAAATTCGACCGGAGTTTGACCCGGCCAAGGCATGGGTCGGGTCAAACGGATTCAACCAGTTAGTTCAACAGGTGGGTTAATCTAAATGGTCCAAGTTTAATCTCTTACGGACACTATTTTTAATAAAAATATCAGATTTTTACAAAATACTGGGTCAATGCTAAACCGGACCGAAAAAACTACCGGTTCACGGTTGAACCGGCCGGTCCGATCCGGTTTTTAAAACATTGGTCTTATCTTCCATTTTGTCTTATTCTCGTATTTCGACATCGATGCATATGAAATCTGTTATTCAATTTTTTATTCTTCCTATTTGACCGTCTTTGAACCTAGTTCAATCAGGATAGGTCCAGGGGTAAGTCCAACAAGACTTCGAACTTGGATAACCCTCCATCGACATAGGACAACGGGCAACCAAATTACGTTTTGGCTCGGACAACACAACTCTTCGGGCCGGCCATGGGTTTAACATCCTTAATTAAGACAATGTTCGTCTCTGCACACAGGTACTTACGGTTGAATGATGATTTAGTTTTCCAAGTTACAATCTAACTCCTCCTTTGAGAGTAGTACTTAAAACCGCAGGAACTGGTCCCAACAATCAAGATAGTCTATCTAATATCGTGGGCAGAGTGAGGACCAACATATTGATGTGTCAATTTCTACTTAGATTTCCCCTGCATGAAACCACAAACAAAATTATGCCCCTTCACATGCGTGGGGAGTAACCATGGACAAGTTATATGTTTAAAGTAATCGTTGGTGAATGGTGAACTCTAAAGATTTTTTTTTTTTCATTTTTGGGATCATGACTGATTTTTTTTTTCCAACTTTGTATTAATTGCCTTTGTTTACAGATTTCTTTCTTTCATGATTATTTAAATGCTGTTGACAGTTGGTTTAGTTTTTTTGAGTCTGATCAAGTTGAAATAAATAATTACTTTTAGTATTTTACAGTATAGGATTAGAAAAAAGATAAGGGATAGGGTTTAATTCCATAATTAATTACTAGCAACTTATTATTATAATATTTAATCCTCATCCATCATTATAATTTTTCTAGAGTTTTACAAACATTATCAGGGACTCTAAAATGATATCAAAACAAGTCATATTAATTATTGAAAGCCTCTTGAACGCACATTTTGTTCTCATTAAAAATACTATACCACCGAGCGAATTCATCACTCGGTCTGCAAAAACTGCCCACGATCTACATTAGTGGAAAAGATTTAACTTTCTGATTCTTTCACAATTAATAATGAACATAAGTAATAGATATATGATTTGCTTCTAAGAATAGAACTTCTAATCACTAGAATGATAATTACATGAAATCTATATACCCTTAATAAGAAAACGCTATTGATTAAGTTATAGACTGTTAATCCAATTGAAATAAATATTGTTATAATTGTTAAAGAAAGAGAGAATGATTGCATGTATTTTATCATATACTGTAGAACATATACTGTAGAAAGAGAAGAATCGCATGGTTGAGTTATAGCCTGTTGATAGAATTAAAAAATTGTATTTTTTGTTTCATAAAAAATAATAAAGATTGTAGATTTGAAATGTATGTTGTATGTAGAGATATGAATATGAAACATAATTGTTAAATGAAAGTGTTGTGTTGAGATAATACATTTGTGTAAACGAAAGGAAGAGCACGACATGGCCGTCAGAATAAAAGAAAGGAAGAAAATGATATGACGGTCAGAACAAAAGAAAGGAAGAACACGTTACACGACATGACCATCAGAAAAGAAAGAATTATTTATTTGGCATTTTTTTATTGCATCGTATTATTATTTTTATATATAGAAGTCGCATATCAAGTATTGGTTTTGAGACAAGTACTTGTGCACAAAGTTTAGTCTCTCGACCGATTGTCGAAACACTGGAATTGTGTTAGCCTATGGGACACCCTGAGGCTTGTACATTTTTGCGATCATCGTGTCATGTCTATTAGAGAGAAGGGCTTGTACGTCCCAACTTTTAATTATGGAAAGTCATTCATAGACCGTCATGTAGCTAGGTCATACTAATAAAATTTGTTTTGCAGGCCTCATAGTTTGATACATGGACGAATTTCTTATGCCGATAAGTATGAGCTCTAATGCTGGTTTGCAGGAATGCGATTTATCTTTTTATTGTTTAACTATGGATAAGTTACTAATATTTTTCCAAAATGCTATCATGTCCCTAAGAATAAATTTGGTTTAAGTATAATGTTGTTATCACGTTTCTGAGAATAAATTTGGTTTAAGTGTAATATTGTTATTGGGTCCCTAAGACTAAACATGGTTTAAGAAGAAAATTTTAAGAAGAAAAAAATGATGTGTTTGGTAAAGCTAGAAAGAAATGGATATTGTTCAATGTTCATGAAATAGTCTATAATATTTGAAATGATGAAAGAAGACAGTATGAATTTTCATTAAGTATCGAAATGAAGTATGACTTGTAAATACGTATTGACATAAAATGGGAGAAAGACCACATTTATTGAAAGAATCATTTCTCACATAATTACTTAGTGTCTGCTTTCAGTTGAGTGTAGTTGTTGTAGTGCCCCGCTTTCGATAGGCGACGGACTTCATAATATATGCTTGCGCCGAGTCGGATCGGTCGGAAACTTAGTGGCCATCTGACTCGATCGCTGGACTTGGTAAACGATAACACATTGCGGCATCGATCAAAACGATTTGGACGGATGTTACGAGAATCGATCCAACTAATGGAATGACTTCTGTTGAAATAGGTCCTAGATGCAGCGGGCTGCATCTCGGCGAGTGAGCTCTATATAAGAGTCCCTTCGACGGGACCAGACCGCTGTATGGTTTTCTTGTAGCTTTTGTCGCTTGGTTTTGATGAAATTGCTTTTGCGTCATTTTCTGAATACAATCTACGAATTTCGAAGCGAAGGAATAAAGAAGGAATCCTAACTAAGTGTTGGTGCCATTGCAGGAGCTCGCATAACTAAAGCTTGAATGTTGCGAAGCGATTCGACGGTCGGCACGATCAAAGAACTTGGTGGGTGATTCGGCCCATTCTTTTCTACTCTGTCCCGCAAACAAAATTTCTTTGCCTCAAATTCATTCAAATCGATGATGCCAAGTTAAATGCATGCCAGTCCATTAAGGTCAAGAAATCGAAAAAAATGTATCGATTTAGAGTAACTTACTCTGAACATACAAATTTCGCATATAAAACGAGAAAGTTTATATTCTAGTAAAATATAGACTATTTCACGTGCTGCAAAATAATATGAAACGTCGATCGTGGGTTATGATGCCTCGGACAATTTGGTGCATATGGAACGCTAAATCGGGAGTACAACTTTGGAAAAAATAAATCGTTGCATGAGTTGAGAGAAATGATAATGTCGTTCAATACCGTCCGTGCTATTCAAATCTGTTTGCATATATTAAACTGTTCACGTATTGGCATGGTCATTGACAGCTTGTGCACAAGTTTGATTTTTCTCGAATCGGTATCCGGGACATCGGTATCGAGTCGACCTAGGAGGGATGAATAATCGTGCTTCGGCACTGATGCATTGCGGTACCGTCAGTCAGGCTTGCAACCTAGACTGAACGGACCGAAATGCCGTTGAGATAGTCCTAAGTGGTGTGTAACACCAGTGACCGCACATATAAGATAGTAGCATGCTCACCTATTGTCTTATGCAGGTAGTAAGTATTATCTCTGTTTTTATGCAGGGACGAGCACGGCCATAGTAAGAACTGTGAATAATCGTTATGTTGTACTGCATGCTTTATTACTTCAAAGATGGCTATCGATATGAACTGAATTTATTTAGTTCTAAATAGAAAGAAAACTCTAAAGCATGCCTACCTTAACAATCAGAGTCGGTTTAGACGAGTGGGTTCGTCTCGTCTACTTAGCAAGTGTGCTAACCCCCTCACCCAATTTTTCAGGTGCGACGGGAGCTCTAAACTGAAGCTGAAGTGTGGAGAGGCGTTTTGAACCTCTTCATATACTGAAGTATTTTGAAGCCAATTCAATCGAAGACTTATGTATAAAGGGACGAATGTATGGAACGACTAGTGTTAGTTCAGGCAGCTTGTCGAGTATGTTTCTTTTGTTTCCAATCAATGTAGCTGCAACGGCATCCAATGTAATTACGACTTGCACTTCGTTGCAAGCTATGAATGAAAAAATATATTTCTATCTTCATATACTGCGTCTTATATTCTGATGTAATTTGTGAAGTTTCAGCTTAGTGTTTCAATATAATAGTCAACGTAACGTTCTTGTCTTGTACGAGTGCAATACCAGACTCGTACGACATCACGCTTTATCGAGGACGATCGATTCGGCATAATAACACCGGGGACGAACGGTTTGTCGACTCGGGACATGACAGTTGTCACTTACAAGTGTATTTTTCAATGTATTGACCCCTACCTACACAGGTGCTGGATTTTTTTGATGAATTTCCAGAGACGTATAAATCTTTTAATCCCTTTGAAAATTGGCGATCTAAAGACATTATATTTTTTTTGGTATAATGGAATATAATGTATGGAATGAAGTCATTATAATTCTTTTTAGTTTCAAATGTTATAAATCAAGTTGGCATGTTCAGCTGGTTATTGAAAGCCTTAGTATCCGCTGCAAGTTATGAAAAAAAGAGATGACGTTCTTGTATCATTGTTGTTATTTGGTTTTCTGCTTTATATTTTCACTGCTTTAGTCTCAATTTAGTCTATTTTGTTCATGTGCAAGTTCGGTTAATGTAGAAGAACAACTTAATTTTGTACGATATCACATACATTGACAACTTTTTCGGTTTCTGTGGAATCGGAACGTGACATATGTAGCCCCAAAATGATAGGCTTGGCTTTTTTTTTTTTTATCTACATGCCAATAGTAAGGACTTCTAACCCATTAATTTGTATGTGGTGCAATTAATATACGTCGAGTCTAGCTAGGTCAATAAATCTTCGACAACCACGAACTTCTAAAAAATTGAATTTTTTTTTTTTTTTTTTTTTGTAGATTTTCTAGAAACTAACAAAAGTAGTTATTCGGACTAGCAAAATAATTTGTTTGGTATAAACTAGAATAGATGAACTACAATAATTAGTATATGAAGTTTGGACAGCCGGGATATGGACGCAAAAGTTGCAAAGAAAAAAAACTTATGAACAATTAACTATTACTAATTTATTATAAAAATTATAATAGAAATATAAAATAAATAACAATTGAGTTATAATTAATAAAAAATAGCCAATGCTATGAGTCCGTTGAATCCCAATGATCGATTTTCGTAATTGTCAAGATCCAATTAGACAACATGACATGAATAAATTAAAACCTACATTTCTAAATTCATTTTTCCAATAAATAATGTCTCAAACTTAGATAAAGTAAATCTCTAAAATTTATTTATTCGTAAGATAATTAAAATAACTAGTAAACTCAAAAAGATATAAAATTTATTCCTCAGATTTATCGTAACAAACTAAAAATCTAAAAAAATAATATCTATCCGATTTTAACGTGTCTTAATTTGGAAGTGCTAAATATTCAAGAACTTAGGCCTCGTTTGGTTGGCGAAAAAGATTGGAAATGAAATCAATTCCTAAAAAAAAAATCTCAATTTCCATTGTTTTTTCTTTTCGATGTTTGAAAACGGCAAAAAATTGGAAATGAAGGTGAATACTTTAAGGTGGAAAAGTGTTTCTTGCTTGGATTGATGGAATTATTTTTCTTCCAATTTTTTTTTTCCAATGGGAATCACTTTCCTTTCGTCCTCAAATCCTTTGGCATGCAAACATAGAAAAGTAACCACTTTCCTTTTTTAACTCCATGATTCCGCGAACTAAATGAGGCCTAACTTTGAATTGTGATATTTAAATTTTGAATAATGTTATTTGTCCATCTAAATTGTACTTTCAAACCGTCCCTCATTACGTGGCATGTTGATTTGGCAGCTGACGTGACAAATTTAAAAAAAAAAATTAACATTAACATAAAATTAACATTAAAATTAAAATTAAAATTAATCTTAACATTAACATTAAAATTAAAATTAATATTAACGTTAACATTAACAATAATATTAATATTAACATTAACATTAAAATTAAAATTAATATTAACATTAATATTAACATTAATTAATATTAATATTAATTAATGTTAATATTAACATTAAATTAACATGGACAAAATTGGATAATTAACTTTTTTGGATTAAAATTTGACATGTTATCGGCCATGTCAGATGACACATAATATTATTTAACATGTCACGTCAGCTGTCACATAAGGAGGAATATATTGGAGATACAATTTGGAAGTACGAATATCATTACTATTAAATTATGCACATTCCTTGGACTTTGTGAAGTCATCATAAACTAGTTCCAAGTGTATCAAAGTTTCTAAAAATGTATGTCTTCTAGCCTAGTAGTAAATGACATTTTCTTGGTCATGGTGTGTCGTGCCGCATAAACTAAGTTGCAAGTGTGTCGAAGTTTCTAAAAATGTAGATCTTTTAGCCAGCCCAAGTAGTAAATGACATTTTCTTGGTCTTGGTGAAGATCACCACGGCCAATTGGCATGCATGTATCAAAACAATTTCTTCTCTTCAACCAGTGCCAGAGCCAGTTAAGCATCACTCGTGGATCTGCTTTTGTTGTTGCTAACTTTGCAAAAATATGTTCTGAAAAAGAATATATACATATGAAAGGCACAAATCAAATCCTAACGGTGGCACCCACTATCCAGAGATACTTCTCTCAAATAAGGGATAGTTACTGACCATTATCTTCAAATCCCTAAAAATATGAGACGATTATTATCTACTCAAACAGTCGGCATGCATACCAGTGTAAAGTGCGTCATCAAAATATCACTCTTCGTCCTTCGTCTGAGTCTCCATCACTAA
>JANAVB010018032.1:0-58171 GCA_029216955.1 Iris pallida | reverse complement strand
TTTTTTCTCCTAATTTTTTCTATTGGAATCACTTTCTTTTTCTATCAATTCCTTTGACACACAAACATAGAAAAGTAATGATTTTTTCTTTCCCAATTCCATAATTCCGTGAACCAAACGAGGCCTTAAGGGAATGTATGAAATATTGGTTGGTTTAGTGTCTGAGTTAAGGCTGAGGTTAGGCTCTGGTAGGGTTTGGGATCCATGGTTGGCCCCAAATCCGTCAATGCCTACAAATTTATCAATACCTCCTGACTCATAAAGCCAACCTTGTCCTTTTGGTCTCTTATTTCTGTTTTTTGTGTGTGGTACTTGTTCTTCATATAAATGACTGCACAGCTTTATCAGTTTTGGGGTGCAGGCAAAAATAACCTTCTCGCTCGATTTGAGATGATGCCTGCAGCGCACCAACAAAAAGAAAAAAAAAAAGGAGACAGGATCTAGCCGGCAGTCAATGAAGGATATAGGACTGTTATACACATAATTGCGTACTATTCAGTTATTTGGTTTTTTTTTGTTTTCCCCTCCCATAAATAATGTGTAATTGTGCATGCATGCATAAGAAAGTGGCAGTTGGTGGCCTTAAAGTTGCGTTGGGTACGCAAATCTTTTGTTTCCGGATAAATTTAATATGGAAAATCTATTTTTTTTTTTTTGAGTTTGGTTATAAAATTTATTTTCCAGATAACTTTAATATGGAAATCTTTTATGTTTCGGTTAGGTTATAAAGTTTATTTTCGGAAATTAAGAGTACCTCAATAAACAGTTATTTGTCCGGTATTTCTTCTAGTCTTTTTTAAAAAGAAATATTTTCTTTTACATTTTTTTAGATTTATTTTTGTTTTTCAGGTTTTTCATTTTTTTGTTTTTTAGAATTTTATTCTTTTTTTTAAGAATGATTTTTGGTTTCTTTTTCAGTTTTTTTGTATGAATTATTTCTTGGTGTTTTTTTTTTTTTTTTTTTTTTTTTTTTGTCTTTCTTCATTGTTTTCAAGATTCCATTTTTTATCTTTTATTTTTTAATTTTTTTTTGGGTATCTTTTTAGTTTCTTCATTGTTTTCTAACAAGATTTTTTGTATATATATTTTTATATTTTATATATTTTTCTGGAAATATTTATATATACATCAAACATGGAAAATAATATTTCAAAAAAATTAGTTACAAAAAGATTGATTCCCGAAAATATAAAATTTTCGTGATATATATATATATATATATATATATATATATATATATATATATATATATATATATATAAAATTCTTTTTGGCTTCCTTGCTCATTTTATCAAGATAAAGTCTCCTGTTCTCCTTTTTTCTCCATGGCTGCAATCTCAAGCCAACACTTTTCTATGGGCAAATTACACACATTGTACGAAAAAAAAAAAATCAAATAGTTTGCATATAATCTTATTCATCTTTTTTTTTTCCTTACAATAGTTCGTCCATAGTTAAAGATTGCTTGCAGTGAGTGAGTATGCTATATCAACATGAAAAGATCAGAGGCAGAACTGTTCCAGAGGCAATACTTCAAGAATTCCGATCATGTCTTCTTCGAACAGGCTGCATACCATCGAAAGACAAGGTCACATTTGGACCTGGAACAACAAATCAATCGGCAAAGAGTCATATGCCAGTTAGATAGAGCGGTCGGCAATCGGGATTGGCTACAAAAATTTTCTCATATTAAAGTGGAAGGATTACCGGCGGGCACAAGCGACCACTCGCCTTTGAAACTGCAATTGCTGTCGCTAGAACGAAGTAAAGCCCGTCCTTTCCGCTATAACAATGGGTGGCATATATTAGCCGGCTATAGGGAGGCAATGGAGGCGGGATAACATTCAGCGGTGGTAGGGAACCCGCAGTTTAGACTTGCAACCCGTCTCCGGCGTACCAAGTCCGCCATTCGTTCCTGGATCCGTGGGCGACCTGCGACAGAGCTTGCGACAAAAGAAACTATGCTCCGGGAGATCCAAAATCAACTCCAGGAGGACCCCTCCAATAAAGAGCTTGCGGCTCGGGAACAACACCTGATACAAGAAGTTGGAGGATTGCAATTATTTGATGAGATTCAAATAGCCCAACGAGCCAAATGCGACTGGCTTGTTAAAGGGGACACATGCACGAAGTTTTTTTTACGATGTTGTATGTATGCGGCAACGTAGAAACCTCATCCACCGTCTATTGGATTTGGAGGGGCAAGAACTCTCATCGGCTAGGGACATACAAGTAGAGGCGGTCAGGTATTACACAGATTTATACAATCAAAATCATTACCTGTCACGTTCCGCTCCCGTAGGAGCGATCGTCCTCGCTAAGGCGTGATGCCGCACGAGCCTAGATTGCGCTCGTGCAAGACGGGTTCCATAACGGTCGATTTTAGCGACTGCGACGGGGTCGTCGCACAGAAGTCCCATGCAGAGACATTGAATAATAGCAGCAGAAATTAGAGCAAAACACAAGTTATGCAAAAGAAGCTCTTTATTAATATCGAAACAACGGTTACATTGGGGACGCAAGGCCAAGATTACAATCACTCAAGCTCACTCTTCTCACATTTCAAGTCTCTCAGCTCTCTCTCATCTCTCAATTATAAGTTTTGATCCAGCGGAAGCTTCGGAAGGCGATGTCCATACATTATGTCTCGTATAAGTCTTTACTCCATGCGGCCGCACGCTTCGAATCGCCAAGGAACTCCGTGCCTCGACGCATCCAAGCGAGCTCCGCGCCACGAGCTTCTACCTGTGCCTGCACATGTAAACTATGTGGGTGTCAGTACTCAACTGTACTGGTGGAATGAGCTCCTCGCCCACCCATACAAACCCAACACGTTTGATTCACTTTGTGCAACATAATCACTTCTTATCGATTGTCTTTCTAGTCTTGCCTTAGGATCAGTTTTATGACCGACGTCTTGTCTGTTTTGTGTCTTTAGACCATCTCGTGCTTGCAAGTAGAACGTTAACTTCATACCTTGCCTCAAGACCCTTCTCGTGCCAACAACGTTAACCTATCGAGTCGTGTTTGCCTTACGGCTTAAAATCAGAGACGCAACTACGCGATGAGACTCCATTTCCGTGTGACCGTGCTACAAACCCTTGCTGAGGCCGTGCCTCGCAACCCAGTGAGACTTAACCATATTGCCGCCTCGCGGCCCTTGTCGCCTAGCGGCCCTTGCTACTTTGACCACCAACTGACCAAATCGAGACTTGTGAACTTAGTGTCACTTGACCAACTTGCCTTGCGGCGATTCCTGACTTAAACTTGAACAACTCAAACCCAACTTTTGTAACTCACTTGTCAACACTTGAGACTCGACGTCACATCTCGTGCTGAAGCACGACGCCTATGTTGAAATCCAATCTTAGGCCCAAACTTTGTGTTCTAACTGTACACACCTTCAACTCAACTCAATCCAAAGGCATACACGCGGATAGCCGCTATTTGCCGACATCTATATGAACTTGGCCACTAGCATCACAAGCTATACCTTGACGTATAGTTTTGTTAATCGAGGTCCTTTCGACGCAAATAGCTAGTCTCGTCGCAAGTCTCCGCTATAACCTGTGCTAAAATCTTATGCACGACTATACCATGTTTCCTCCTAGGCCGAGTCGGTCCCATGGCCAAGGGTTGCCGCTCGAGGATTCATCGCCCTTGTCGACAAGTTGTCAAATGACCATGCAAGACTCGACACAAACAGACGTCTCACACAGTCATTCCTCTACCAATGTTACCATCTCTTTCAAAACCAAGGTCAAGACTTCTATCCTTGAGACCCCTCGACGACCCACGGTCGCGAGCATTCTTTCCTTGAGACCCCTCGACGACCCACGGTCGCGAGCATTCTTTCCTTGTTACCCTATCGTTTGGTTCAACTCATGAACGCCTATTTGATAGTCCTTTCTCAAAACTCACTTTGAATCAATTGTGATCTTTGCCTTAAATACTAAGTCCGTGCTTCGTGCCTTAAGCCAATCGTGCGCTACGCGACACTCCTGCCCAAGTTGATGTGCCTTGGGATCGTGGGACTATTTAACTTGACAACCGCAGAATGAGCGGGACAGCACTTGGAATGACTTAGGTCGACCGGCATAACTTTGCCTAACTTACTCAAGCCTACAACTTAACCCGAGGGACGAACAAAGGCTATGCCAAGCCTTGCGTTACGAAAGCGTGCATGTTTTATGAAGCATTCATGCGGACGACGCCTATGACTTAGGCTAACTCTTAGCTTTTGCACCGAAGACCAACTTTCCTTCTCCCAAGCCACGGGACGAAGGACTGAGTGTCATTTTCAAAGTACGCCGTGCACCAACTCAAGCAGCATTCATCAAAGGGCGATCTATATCTGAAAACAGTCTTCTTGTGCACGAGATGGTGCGAGAGTTCAATAAACCGGGCGGAAGTAAAGGATGTGCTAAATTAGACCTGCGGAAGGCATATGACCTAGTGAACAGGGAGTTCGTATGCGCGGTGATGCGAGCTATGGGATTTTTGGATACATGGGTGGCTCGCATTCGTGAATGCATCACTACGGCCACCTTCTCGGTATCGGTGAAAGGACAGCCCTATGGATTTATACACAACAATCGCGGGCTAAGACAAGGAGATCCACTGTCTCCGTATCTGTTTTCCATTGTTATGGAGTACTTCTCTTGTCTCCTTGATGCTGCGGTCTACTGGAAGAAAGTCTGCCCCCTCTACAAGTTGGTTCGACAACATGTATCCCATCTGATATATGTGGACCTGCTTGTCTTCCTGGTCCCCACCAGAGAGGGCTTGAGAGAAGTGTCGAAAATTATGGAGAGATTCGGAGAGGTATCGGGACTCCAACTAAACAGAAGTAAAAGCCGAGTCTATTTCAACTCAAGTTGTCCGGACAAAGAAGACAAAGCTCTACTACTTGGAGTGGAGAAAGACGACCTCCCTGTTAAATATTTGGGGATCCCACTGACTATAAACTATGCAAATTCATCGGACTGTCGCAGTTTGGTCGAATATGTCCATAGACGAGTGGAAGGGTGGCAAGCACTCTGCCTCTCATTTGGGGGACGATTGGAATTAGTCAGATCGGTTATTACAGCTATCGCTGCCTTCTGGCTGCAGTTGGTGCTAATTCCGACCGCACAATTCGACAGGTGGAGAACTGTGCCAGAGTTTGTTTGGAGGGGAGGTATACATGGCATTGCCTGGGATCAACTTTGTAGACCACGACGGGAGGGTGGCGTTGGCCTCCGAAGGTTGGAAACTCTTTGACAGGTAGCTGGCATGAAAATCAGTTGAAAGATGTTGATAGGAAACTCATTGTGGGCTGAATGGATGCGTAATAGGTACCAAAAGGGACACAATTTTTGGGCAATCAAGTGGAACAATAATATGTCAGTGACATTTAAACATATATTGCGTCTTCGAAGTACTATGCAGCTGCTCATCTCCCGAAAATTCAAGGATGGGTCGGACACCGACTTGTGGCTTGACCCGTGGGTGGACCATGCTAGTTTGGAGGAACGGGTTGGCTTGTCGTATGCAAATAACCAAGGTGCAAAGGAGAAGGTCAGCCGGATCATCGAGAATGGAGTTTGGAGGACTGGAAATTGTCCACGGCTCCAGGTGGTGACGCATTTGATCACAACCTGCATTATTGATTCAGAGTTGAGCGCCGATAGATGGGTATGGGATTCAACTACAGATGGAGAGTTCAACTCCAATATGGTATATGAAATATTAGGGAAAAGCTTGAAGAGTTTGGCTACGCTGACATAATATGGTTGAAGGAGACACCGAGGAAAATGCAACTCAGTCTTTACAAGGCACTACTCGGAAAATTACTCACAAAGGATCGACTACAAAGATTTGGGGTACAAGTAGATGACCATAAATGCGTATTATGCGGGATAGACGCAGAAACAATTTCGCATGTTTTCTTCAGATGCGCATTTTCTCGAAATATATGGGACTCTCAGGCTGGAAAACTGGAGTTGCGAGTTGGAGAGGAACAAGAGCTAGTGGGCCTGGTTGCGGAAATCAAGGGAGCCAGAGGGCAAGGAGGGGCTGGTTCAGAGAGGATGGAGTCCGAATTGCAGCAGCGGTATGGCATGTCTGGATAGAACGTAACACAAGAATATTTGAGGGAGTTTGTACTAATAGCACTAGTATTGTGAATAGAATCGAGGGAGATATGAGGAGGGTGGCCATATAGGCTCTACCAACTGTACTAGTTCTTTTCTTTCATTAATACAATTACCAAGTTCCAAATATATATATATATACCCAAAAAAAAAAATATATATATATATATATATATATATATACCAAACATCTTCTAAAAATATCTTTCTTTTGCAAGCAGTGTAGGGAAAGGTTGTTCTTTTGTTGTTACAGCTGGAGTTCTTGTTCAGATAACTTTCTTTATTATTGCTTCTTTCCAGCAGTTCTAGAATTAAAAGAGGATATGAATCTTCGATCCGTCTTTCTAATCTGAAGGTGACATGACTTTAACATACTCTGTCGATCGAAAGAGATTGGTCGAAAATTAGATAAGATCGACAGACATTACATTTGCATTGCCAGTGGATGGCTCCATCAGTGTAGTTGCTAAATTGACAGACCCATCAAATCTAAAAGGCAGCAGAGATGAAAATGGTCAATGAAAGAGAGAGTTACTGTTAATTTAAATATCCTCTGGAAATATATTTTTATTTTTTCCTGTGGAAATATATATATATATATATCTATATATATATTTTTTTTTTTTTTTTGGAACAAGGTAAATTGTTTCTGGAATCGTTCCCACTGGGATTCGAACTCCTGACCACTCGGGTCGCATGCATCTCTCTTAACCACTAGCTAGTCTTTGCTATATATATATATATAATATATATATATATATATATATAATATATAGTCCGAATTCGGAGTCCCGTGGGAGTCACGTCGTCCTCGACCGTTGGATCGAACGAACGCACGTGCGGGCCTCACGTGGACTCCACGATTCGATGGTGCATGAGGGACGAGACTTTGGCAGAGCTCTCCCGCAGGACTTTTAATCCGCGTCCATTCTAAATAGATAAAAGGAAGCCGAACCGATGGACGAATCGCACATTAGCACGAGACTGATATGACGGCTCCCATTGGATCCGTCTCCCTTGCAAACATCGGGTTCAAGCTCTATCCGGATCTCATGGGAGACCGCCACATCAGCCTTGGACCGATGCACGATTCTTCCCTCGGTCCGTAGATCATCGTTGTACTAAATAATTTTTGTCTTTGCATGGTATTACTGTACCACTTTTATTGGTTTTGGTATACTTTCTGCAATTGCACTATACTGCATTTTTTAATGTCCATTATACTATGTTTAGTTATATGGAGGGACATTTACGGAAATATGATTCATGATATATCGTGTTTACAGAAACATAATGCTAAATTTACTATCAATTCTTTACAACTTTCTACAATCCACTTTCTCTTCTGCTAACATGATCACATTCGATCCCACATCTTTTTCTCTCCTCCAATGGAGGTCGGCCACGTGTCAGATATAATCCCTGGATGTAGGAGTTTGTAGGGATAGCATTTCCCTTACCGAAAGGGTCAACAATTAACACTTGCACGGTTTCACTACAGTCTCTTTTCTCTTCTTCTCCTTCTTTTCAACTTTATTTGGAGCAAAAAGTTTAGCATCCCATATGATTTGTATTCATATCCATCATTCTGTCATTGGAAAGCAAGAAATGAGTAATAATTGATCATGAGAGGCATGAAGGGGAAGAGAAAAAGGTACGTAACCCTAAAAGCTTGATCTTTACTGTGCCACCTTGTCCCACTCTGCCACCTAGCTGCCTTTCTTGGTTGTAAGGCCACATTTGTTTTACGGAATCATAAAATCATGGCATTGGAAAGAAAAAAAAATTCATTCCTTTTTCTATTTGAATGTAAAAAAAAATGAATAAGTAAAATAGTTTTCGAAGGAAAGGAAAAAATATGGGGGATTGATTTTTCACCCACCCTAACACTATGTTTGAGAACTCAAGGAATTAATTTTACCTTCTCTTATTTGGATGACAAAAAGGTAAGATATATATATATATATATATATATATATATATATATTTGTGAGACATAGATAAATTTATTATTTAACCTTTGACTTTCTCAATATAAAAAGATAACAAATTAATTAAGGGATAATTGGATAATTTTAGGGTGATCTTTTTTGTGTGTTCATCTTTCTCATTCTTGGGAGAACAAATTTTGGGTGGGACCTACCTAAATTTTTCTCCCAAGTTCCTCTCCTCCACTTTCCTTCCCCCTTTATAAACGTCATAACTTTTGATTTTCTGCCAACTTTTCCTCAAATTTTTCTTTTCCCTTATTTTTTTTTTCATTCCCAAACATAGCATAAGGGTGTTGGTAGGAGGGAAAAGTGGAAGGAAGAAAAATAGAGGAGAAAAAAGTGAAGGAAAAGACTCATTTTCTCTTGTTTGGTATGGAAGGAAAATAGGAAGGAAGGAAAAGTGGAGGACTTTTCCCTCGTAACCTAAGAAATTCAATCCCCCAAAAGTGGAAGAAAAAGTGAAAGCTTGTATTAATGAACAATTATACCCTCATATGAATGTATTATTTAAAAATTATTTATGAAGTCAAATGGTAAATAAGTATTTTTAGTTGAGGGTAGAATTGGTAAACCCTATATTTTTTACTTTCTTTCCTTCCACTTTTTCTTTCATACCAAACAAAGGAAAATGCATCTCTTATCTTTTCCATATCCTTGCTACCAAACACAAAGGAAGGAAATGATGTTTCCTTTCCATATAGAAGGAAAATGTATCCTTATCTTTTTCCTTCTTTCCACTTTTTCATCCTTCCTACCAAACACAACCTAAGATTCACTTTTTCTTCCAATTTTCTAACTTTATTATAAAAACTTAGGACTAAGCTATTGCTGCTCAAATATATGTTGACTATATTTTTTGCCTTCCAAACGAAAAAAGGAAATTTACTTTCCTTTATGCGAACCAAACGAGGCCTACGTTACTTCTGGGGTATACTACGTACATCTTGAAGATTGTTTTCTTCTTTCTTGTCAATTTTTCGTGGTCAATATCTTTAGCAGAATATCTCAATATTCTATACAGTTTTTCTATTTTTGTTGATATTACATGATGTTAAGAGATGCTGATATTAGGGTTTTATGAATACGAATGTTACTACTTCCAAATATGGAACATGCTTTATTAAAGCATCATTATAAGGCCCAACCCATTTTCTAGATTTTAGATTTAGAATGTAGGAGCTCATTTTGTAGAATAGTAAGATCCATCATAGATTTCTATATCTATATTTTCATATTCAATCCATCCACAGGAGCTATAGGTTGGACCTGAGAATTTCTATATTCAAAACGTAGGAAATCATTTTGTAGAATAGTAAATCCCAATTTTGAACCCAATTCTATATTTACATTATTTTTTTCTCACTTTAATTTTTGACCACATAATTTTGAGACCAAAGTTCATTTTATCATTTTTATTATTCTTATACAAATCTAACATATATATATATATATATATATATATATATATATATATATATATATATATATATATATATATACATATATATATATATATATTTCAAAAGGGCAAATTACTTTAACTATTCCTATGTTTTACACTTATTACATAAACTACTACTATGAAACTAATTACGCGGACCACCCCTATAGTTTCTATTTTCTATAAAAATATAACACTAACTACCCCTATGTTTTATAAAATTTCTAAAGGAGAGGGGTGGTGAGTGTAATTAATTTCAAATAGGGGTAGTCTCTGTAATACTCATGAAACATAGGAGGGGTTGATGTATTTATTTCATTTCAAAATGTTGGATCGCAAGATAAAATTTTAAACACCAGCTACCAATGATGGTCTTATATTTTTGGTCAGTAAGAATCACATCTTATGAATTCTCTCCATTCTATCCTCTTGGGAGTTATAATCTGCAATGATGGAAGGGGAACTCTGCATTCTAAGCAAAGGAGGATAGGAATGATTTTGTACTAGGTTACTCTCTTTTTGTTTAGACTATTGAATGCCAGACTATTCTCTAGTCCTTCCCTTGTAATGTTGAAGAAATTCTGTAAGCTTCTTTGATGGCTTGCTGAAACATCTTGACCAAATTCATTATGTCTCCTGATGGCCGCGGGTAGGGATGAACTTTCAAAATGGATCCCATATATAACGTAAAAAAAAGTTAAAAAATTAAAATTATATAGTCATCACCAAGATTTAATCTAAAGGCCTTTAGGGTGCAAAATTAATTAATCACTATATCACAATAATTTATGTTAACTATTACATCATAATTATTTTATGTTAATCACTATATCGCAAAAAAATAAAAAAATAACAACTTATATTTTAATTTTGGAGTCCCAGTAAATATGGGATCCAGAGCTAGTGCAATCGATGCACTTGTTCAGGACCGGCCTTAGCCGCGGTCGGACTCGCTCGGTCGAACGAGTGATGAGAACCATTTGGAGCCAAGCCTGGGGTAAGCTCATTTGGTATAGTACAAGTCGGACAAATTATGCCTAGTATCTATAATATAAAGCACAATGCGTTTTTGGTCCGACCCATGTACTTTGGTTCAACGATGATGAAAGGACTAAATTGTCCCTCTCTATAAGAGAGGAGGAGGTCCCATGTTGGGTGCGGAGCAACCGGTTGTTCCAGAGGCACCCCCGCCTCTAGCTCCTATTGCACCGCCCCTCCCTCCGCCGCCTCCGCTCTATCCTCGCCCACGCCGTCGTCGCCGGCCTCTTCCGCAACCCCTTCGTCGCAAGCAACCTCCTCCACCGCGCCGTCGATGCCGACCCTTCCTTCGCCGCCTCCCTCTTCTCCACCATGACCAACCCCAACCCCTTCTCCTTCAACACCGCCATCGCCATCTCCGCCGACCCACTCTCCATCTACTCCCAAATGCTCCGCCGCCGCACTCCCTCCCACATTCTCTTCCTTGCTCAACACCACCACCGTCGCCCCCGCCACCAGGTCGCTCCACGCACACGCCCTCCTCCTCGGATTCCGGTTCGACATGTCACTCCCCGTTCCCAGAATACGTATTTTTATACGTGTTGTCACTCCCCGTTTCCGGAATGCATATTTTAATACGTATATTGCTTGAACGTAATCATTTAGTATTTATCATGTATCATACTGTATTTAAATTTCTATAATTCATTATCTGTATTTATCATGTTTTATATTAATTAATTATCTGCTCTTTAAATTTTCATGTTAATTAATTAGCTGCTCTTTAATTTTCATGCTAATTTATTTCCTGCAATCTTATCATCTGTATTTTATTTCCTGCATTTTATCCCCTGCTTTAGTCTTATTGTGGATGGGTTTCGGGTTCATGGTGGACAAACCCGGCCCATTAGCTCCCACCTACAACCCCCTTTGCTATTTAAAGCTTCTTCTTCTCTCTCCTCATTACTCATTCTCACCATTACTTCTTCTTCCTCCCATTACTCTCCACCACCTACCAGCAGCAGGAGAAGGCAAGTGCAAACTTGCTTCTCAATCACCCATTTTTTTATGGATCATTACTCTTCCTCTCATGATCCTGAGAGAGTTTAGTGCTTGGCATATGTGATTTCTGTGGCTTGTTTTCTCTAGATCTAAGTTTATATTTTTGGCTGTTCATGGGTTTTGGTCCACCAACTTAGTGTGTATTTCTGGCATTGGAACGAAGGCTCCATAGGACTTGGAGTCCGGGAGATGTTGCACGCACACGTCCTTACGTGCTCGCGTAAAACATCAGCCTAGTCACGCATACGTTCTTACGTGTCTGCGTGTATTTTTAGTCACGCTAACGTTCTCAGGAGCGTGCGTGTATTTTTAGTCACGCTAACGTTCTTAGGAGCGTACGTGTATTTTTAGTCACGCTAACGTTCTCAGGAGCGTGCGTGTATTTTTAGTCACGCTAACGTTCTCAGGAGCGTGCGTGTATTTTTAGTCACGCACACGTCTCTGCGTGTCTGCGTGTATTTTCAGTCACGCACACGACTCTGCGTGTCTGCGTGTATTTTCAGTCACACACGTCTCTGCATGTCTGCGTGTATTTTCAGTCACGCTCACGTTCTCGTGAGCGTGCGTGTATTTTCAGTCACGCACACATCCATGAGTGCGTGGATTTCTTATTATTTTCCACACTCACATGCATGCCAACAGGACCCATTCTCACGCTCACTTCGACTAGACTTGTTGGCGTGACTTTTGGCCTTAGCTTAGACTTGCTGGCGTGACTTTTAACTTGGATGTTTTTAATTATCCTATAACTTATTCATTTTAATATTGGCATGAAATTCTTCTATTATATTCTTACGCCTTTGCGTGAATTTCTTGATTAATCATGACATGTTAATATAGTTAATATCGAGTGCTGTGTAGAATGTGTCATGTGTCTTGATTGATTCATGGATACCCAGATTAACTGGAACTTAACTCTGAGGAGTTATAGACTCGACCCCATGTAATACTAATTGACTTTCATGCCTTGATACCATTGATAATAATGGTTATCTTTACTAAAATTGATCATGCGTTCCTAGTTGGAACTAAAGAGACTGGCTAGTCGTCTTATTGAATGAAATGAATGAGACACGTTCATGTAATGAACTATTGTACTCGATTAGCCAATCCCGAATATTGGCATACAGGCACATACAGGTTTCAAATTAATTATTTACCTATTTTAAAAAACAACATGTGTACTTTATGGTCAAGGCATGATTACTCCGTGGCTAGATTTGATTGTTGCATCACACTATGTAAAACCTACAACCTAGCCGCACGGGTATCGTTGTAGAGTTGCGCATATCGTACCTCGTACGAAAGTACTCATTGAATGACCATGATCCACGGCATGGAACTTCACTCAACATAGAGACTATTAAGTTAAATAAAATAATGATGGCATAGAGAGAATAGATTCCCGAGTTCTTACATGGCAGCCCCCTTAGGACTATTAAGTGCCCGACGGGCCGGCTGGTTCCTACAGATACTGTAGATCTGTCACACGGACAGGGAACTGTAGGATGTGGAAAATTATGACACGCTGTCATTTTCATCCATACGCTTAAAGACAGATGTCAGTTGAAGCCATACGCTCAAACAGAAGTCATACGCTCAAGGCTATACGCTCAGTTAAGAGCCATACATTCAGTTCAGAGTTGTACGCTCATTCAAAAGCCATACGCTCAATAAATATTTTATTATTTACTGAAGTGACAGCACAGCATATGTTTAAATGAGGAATGAATCTGACACTTCATCTTTCGTGTAAAGACAGCTGTCACGAGAAAAGTAACCGTCGTATAGGTTTTCGAAGAGTCGGTTTTGTCTTTTACGAAGACAACTCAGCAGCCTTCATAAATACAAAAGCCATCATTACTGTCAGTTTTGACAGTCTGTCAGCCGTCAAATCTGCAGTCACGACGCTCGAGAAGATTTTGTCAGTTATGGGAAGATATGGTGTACCAAAGAAGATTGATGATAGCCACGTGGCCACTTCTCTAGTGAGCGTATCGACCTCACATGACTCCTTCTTCACCCAGCCAAGTGAGCGTATGGACCTCACATGATTTCTTGCTAACCAAGCGAGCGTATGATCTCCATACGACTCCTTGCCCATAAAGTGAGCGTATGGATTTCCTATGGCACTACGCTGTCCAAATCAGCGTATGACTCCTCTTCAAAAGCTAGCGTATGACTCTACAGCAGTTGTATCCAGGATGATTTTCAACGTACAGTCAACACACGTTCTCACGTGTCCTGTACTCAGTTACCTATTTATTCAGAAGTTATGCAATGTGGCCTTCATGCCATCAATCTCTCCTGAATGTGCTCTACTACTCTCAACCGCACGCCAACGTGTCTTCGTCAGAATTTGCCATGCGTCCCTGCAGTTTTGCACACGTCAAGTAACTACCTGAGCGTATGGTTCAGGACAGTTATCCAGAACTCTATAAAAGAGAGTTTCTTCACCTTCATGAGGACAGGTCATTTTTCAGAGAGAACAGAGAGATTGCCCAGTTGCTGTCCAAGTTCTTCGAAGTTCGAGTTTTCTTCATCGCATCGTCCAAGGGATAAAGTAATCGTCTTCTAGATTAGATTCCTACAGTTGTAATTTTCTCAGATACAAAATAAATAAAGTGAATTTATTTATGAAAAACAGGAACGGTATCTGCTTATATTATTGTACATGCTATAGCGGCGGACGTCCCGCTGGGACTCGTCTAACTACATGATTGGCGCAATTGATTGATTGGATAGACTAGCCTTGCTTGCACATAGTAAGAACTGAGGAATCCCTAATTGTATAATTCCAGGATAACTTAGGACTCACAATAGCAAGCCGTAGTAGTTGATTGGCCATTCAAGACGAATTGTTTGTATACTGTACCTACTCTGTTGCCTAACTGTGATGATCAGAATGTCAGGACATGACGGACTAACTTCTGTCCTTGTTTGGTTGGGAGGTTGGTTCGAAGTGTCGTGATGTTATGTGAATCCTAGTGGAGAGCAGAGATCTATTATTATATTCTTTTACTTACTGGTTTAGTCCTTCATATCATGCTCCCTTGTGGTACTTGTTATTAGAGGTCTAACCTCTCTGGTTTTGTATGGCCAGATTTAGAGCCAGTCCCCGAGGATCCAGCTTACTTCTACCTCCAGGATGGTCAATACTAGGGGAATGATCGCAGGAGGACTCGAGTGAGTTTCCTTACTTCACCGCTCATTTTGTCATTTACTTATACTTAGCCGTTTGGCACCGACATGTAAGTCAGATCGTCTCGTACTTACTTTTGCATGATTGTAATTAAGTCAGACTGCAGCTGATAACAATTGTGTATACTTGCTATATCATCTGGCTATGTTTTGTAAAGCCAGATCTCAAAGGACATTTTGACTGAGCGTTTGGGACGCCTTACTGCTTATTCTTATATGTTCTCTATTTTCCTGTTTCTTGTTTGAAGGATTGAGACAATAGATGTGAAATGATCATAGTAAGACTTTTATGTAGTATGCCCCCTCGTCTGGTTATACAGCATTGATCGTATTATACGGTATTCATCTACCCGTAATACGTAGCTGGCTGAGTCATTCCCCCGCTCTCCAGTATTCTGGTTCTGGGGCATGACAAGATTTTAGTGGTGGCCCATGCAGGTCTGATTTCAGACTTGTGGGGTATTTTGATTTATAGGATGTCTCAATCACGCGTGTTCTCCCTTGATCTCATGATTCATTATTCTCAACCCTTGCTTGACATTCCGGTATCCTTTGACTTCATTGATCCTTCATGTCCGGTTGTTTGATTGTTCTCTTGTCCCTTTTCTTAGGGGCACTTCGACCGCATCGGTCAGAGCTGGACATCAACAACAACAGTAGAAGCAACATGGACAACCTGACCAGGTTGGTCAGCAGCAAGGGCCAGTCTCACCTCAGGAGGCTACCCAGGAAGAAGTGATAGTGGAACCAGCAGCTGGATCGCAGTATCCGGATATTCTACCACCACCGACAGTTCCACCTACCCAAGTGGACACACCAGCCCTTCTGGAGATCATGAGAGGAATGATGGCTACTCAGCAACATCAGATTGGCCCAGCAATGCACACTCAGCTACAAGAGCAGAATGTGCTACGCAACCAAGGATTACAGACGGCTTTGGAAAGAGGAGCGAGGACTGATTCAGGAGCATCAGCCAGGTTTTGCAAGTACAACCCTCGCCGTTTCGAGGGCACGGAGGATGCCATATCAGCAGATGTATGGCTTAAGGATATGGAGGCTATTCTGACGACAGCTAAGGTACCGGCAGCAGAACGTGTGGATCTAGTGAAGTTGTTACTTCAGGATCTCGCACGTGATTGGTGGGAATCAGAGGAAGTGGGCATCAGACGTCCTGTGGCTTGGGACGATTTTACTACAAGATTCAAGACCAAGTACTATGGAGTTGTGGCGCAGTTTGAGCTACAACAGAAGTTTATCAGCCTCAGGCAGGCTGGCAAGACTGTAGATGCTTATGCAGCAGAGTTCTGCAGATTGAGTAGATTCGCCCCAGAGATGGTAGCGACGGAGCGCCAGAGGGCTATGAGGTTTCAACAAGGGTTTCATCTTGAACTCTTGCAATTGATAGAAGGGCACAATTACCAGACTTTTGATGAGATATTGACGGCGACTCGAAGGCATGAGATCACCATTCAGAGGCTTGCAGTAAGGACTGGGGGTCAGAAGAGATCCCACAGTCAGATTGAAGGAGGAGGGGGAGCAGCGCCCCGAACAACAGCACCATCCACTGGCATTCGTATCCACGATGTGGCGATACGAGGACCAGTACCACTACCCAGACAGCAACAACAGCAACAGAGAAAGAACCAGCAACCCCCGGCGGATACCCAGATTAACTGGAACTTAACTCTGAGGAGTTACAGACTCGACCCCATGTAATACTAATTGACTTTCATACCTTGATACCATTGATAATAATGGTTATCTTTACTAAAATTGATCATGCGTTCCTAGTTGGAACTAAAGAGACTGGCTAGTCGTCTTATTGAATGAAATGAATGAGACACGTTCATGTAATGAACTATTGTACTCGATTAGCCAATCCCGAATATTGGCATACAGGCACATGCAGGTTTCAAATTAATTATTTACCTATTTTACAAAAACAGCATGTGTACTTTATGGTCAAGGCATGATTACTCCGTGGCTAGATTTGATTGTTGCATCACGCTATGTAAAACCTACAACCTAGCCGCACGGGTATCGTTATAGAGTTGCGCATATCGTACCTCGTACGAAAGTACTCATTGAATGACCATGATCCACGGCATGGAACTTCACTCAACATACAGACTATTAAGTTAAATAAAATAATGATGGCATGGAGAGAATGGATTCCCGAGTTCTTACATGGCAGCCCCCTTGGGACTATTAAGTGCCCGACGGGCCGGCTGGTTCCCACAGATACTGTAGATCTGTCACACGGGCAGGGAACGGTATCTGCTTATTGTAGGCCTTAAAAATGACAGTCACGCTGAGTTGATCAGGACAGAGTCAAAAGTCACGCTAAGTTGATCAGGACAGATTCAAAAGTCACGCTCAGTTGATCAGGACAATATTTACAAATCACGCTGAAGAGACAGCTCATCATTTGTCAGAGAGTCATTATGACTGACAGTACGACAGTCGAAGAATGTCTCTTCGTATGCCACGTATGCACGGAACTCGAGAGATCACAGCCGACTATTGCGTGACTTTCAAAATCTTCTTCAGCAAGACTCAGCCTTCGTCAAGTTGGCGTACCAAAAGAGTTTCTTGTCATTTAATGCGACTGACAAAGCAATCACTGTCAGAGATTTTTGTCAGTCGAGGCACGCCAAATCGAGACAGCTGGCAGTCTTATCTCAAGTCTGCGTGTATTGTGAGATCTTCATCTCAAGTTTGCGTGGATTCTGAAGTTTTCTTCCTCAAGTCTGCATGGATTTTGAAGCTTTTTTCCTCGAGTCTGCGTGGATCCTGAAGCTTCCTGCCCCAAGTTTGCGTGGATTTTGAAGCTTTCTACTCCGAATCTGCGTGGATTTCGTCTTCAACAAAGTCTGCGTGGATTTCATCAAATTGGAGTACGTGGCAGCCATGCCACTGATCTCTCGCCTGCGTGTCCTGTAACTTGCACACGACTCATGCTTGATCGCCATGTGTCCAACAGTTACAGGCCACGTCCAGTAACTTCTCACAACCTTGCGTATGTTAAATCCTGCGTGATTTTCAACTAAGCACAGGCTGTGAAGACAGTTATCTTTTCAGTTTTATTTTTGACTCTATAAATAGAGTTTTTTTCTCATTCACTGTACAGATACATAGTTATCTACTGTCAAAATTTTGAGAGCTTTTCTTCTTCGCATAGTCCAAGGGATAAAGTGATCGTCTTCTAGATCAGATTCCCACAGTTGTAATTTTCCCAGAAACACAATAAATAAAGTGAATTTATTTATGGAAAACAAATTGACGACTCTGCTGGGGAAAACCATCTCCTCTTCTGAGATGGCAACAACTCAATACGACACTTCGTCAATCGGCTCGACGAAGAAGGTGATGACGATCCAATTCGATCAACTCGCCTATGAAGAAATGCAGCGGGCTAAGAGTGGCAAGTCTACTTCAGCCTCCATCATCACTGCCAAGTCGAAGGGACACTCTGTCTATGTCCCTAAGAATAGTTGGTAGTCAATGGTGAAGTCTCTGCCACAGTGTCTACTCCTAACACTGGCAAGAACTCTATTGCAAGCACGCACACTCTTGTGCGCTCGAAGATGACAGCATTCAAAAGTCACGCTGACAGTACTGGCTCCTTAGCCAAATCTGTTCCAGCGTGTCTCTCTAAAACCAAAAATCACGCTGACAGTACTGGCTCCTTAGCCAAATCTTTTCCAGTGTGTATTTCCAAAATCAAAAGTTACGCTGACAGTACTGGCTCCTTAGCCAAATCTGTTCCAGTGTGTATTTCCAAAATCAAAAGTTACGCTGACAGCACTGGTTCCTTAGCCAAGTCTGTTCCAGTTTGTACTTCCAAAGTTAAAAGTCACGCTAACAGTACTGGTTCTTTAACCAAGTCTGTTTCAGTGTGTATCTCATCTAAGAAGAATAGCTCTTTAGCTATATCTCTTCTTTGCCAAGTTCTACTAGAACTGGGGGTGGTCTTCCACACAAAGTCCCTTCGAAAAGGAATAATTCTTTAGTTGTTCCTTCTGCTCCTGTAGTTTTTACTTCAGGAACAGCTTTGACTGACAATTTTGTTAGTCAAAGAAAAGGAGATGGTCTTTTGACTCCTCTTCCTTCTGGACATTCTATGTCTCAAACCTTAAATGAGTCTAGGAAGAAACATTCTGTAATATCTTCTTCTATGACTTCTTCAAATTGGGCACAGAATTTGTCCATAAAAGAGGGTTTGTTACCAACTCCTAATCCAAGGGATGGTTCTATTTTTCCTTCTCTGCAAATATCTAGATCAATGGAAGGAAAACTCCAAGTTTCCAAAACTAATGTGTCACCTCCAATTGATCTAAGAACAAAACTTAGCACTTCTGGTGTTAAGAAACCACATCAGTTGGAAACAAGGATAAAAGATCCAGATGCAGAGTATGCTAGAAACTATGTGGCTCATATTAATTATTCTTTATATAATCAAGAGCCATCAAGAACCAAGAACAGGAAATATACTCTCAATCTTCACAAACAGATTTACGAGAATATCTGCAACAGAAGAGAAGGAGTAATTCTGTGTCAAAAGATCATGCTGAGTGTGACTTCCAGCCAAGAGTCATAATTCAATGCAGATGTCAATCAATGGCTCATGACCATGTTGATCATGAATGTGACTTCAGCCAAGAGTTACAATGCAATGCAGATGTCAAACTAAACGACAATCTGTCTTCAATCGGATTCAGTGTGAACCTATGCCTGATGAAGATGAGCCTTTGTTTGCTTCTGTCAATATGACCTCTTGGGATGCTGGGGGTAGAGCTGATAGTCCAGATGGAGTATATAGAAACACCAGAGCAAGAGTCTTAGCTTCTAGTTAAAGAAATTTGATCTCTGAAGATGATTCTGAATTTCTAGGAGAATCTAATTTCCCACCTCTTCCTACTGGGGGTAGTTCTACTTTAAATGATTTTGATGCACGAAGCAGTGATTCAGAGCATACAACATCCACTAATTCATCAATAATCCCTCGTACAGTCACTACATATATGGTGGATGGGAATACTGAATTGAACAATAAACCTTCCTCTTCGGTGACTCCTCAGGACCAAAGAATTGCTTCTTTGGAACAGCAAATGAAGACTATGGCTGATACTATGAAGTCGATGTATGAACTCATGACAGCTCAGTTGCAAAATCGACAGACTGTATCAGATGCCACACCAACTGACACTGATATAAGTCCAGTACAAGTTCCTCCAGCAGTACAATCCAATACTCCTGGACCAGCTCAACCAAATCCTAGTCTCTCTGGAGCTGGGGGTAGTGCTTACAATGCTGTTCCTCCTCCTAACTATTCTCTACAAGTTACAACTCCACAATCTTCTGGAGTTGTTAATGAAGAATTGAGGAATCTTAAAACTCAATTCGAGGCATTCAAACAGAAAAATGGTTTAAAGGTTAGGCATCAAGCAACCTTACCCGATAGAATGGAAGCAAGTATCATATCCTCCTAAATACAAACCTCCTACTATCTAATTCTATGATGGAACCTCTTCTCCAAGTCAGTTAATCACTTTGAAGTGATGACGAATCAATTGCAACCAAGTGACGCCCTCCTTACTCGGGTGTTTATTGGATGTCTCAAGGTAACTGCTTATGAATGGTATAGAAGTCTCCCAGATGGGTGCATTACCTCATTTGCCGGTTTCAAACAGATGTTTCTTAAACGGTTCTATGAAGGGCTCAATGACATGACTATGTCTGCTCTTATTAGAATCAAGCAGAAAAATAATAAAACTACAGAGGATTACATTGAACGATTTCGAAGAGAAGCTCTGAAGATGCCTCTTGGAATCCTGATGCTGTTACCATCGACACATGCAAATCAAACTTGTTGCCAATCATCAGCATGTGGACAGGATCCACCCAATTCCAAGACTGGCCTTCTTTCATAGTTAGTGCCAAGGCTGCAGAAATTAGTGCTGAAACCTTCAAAGGTTTAGGAGTGCAGATGACTCCCAAAGAAACAGGTCAAGGTACTAACAATAAAAATAATGCTCGCAAAGGAAAAGAAACTCTTGAAGTTAATCTTCAGAGCAAAGATGCATCAACTGTTCAAACTTCTCCTACCTCTGCAACTCAACAACCGAAACACCTCGTCCCAAAGAAGAATACTCTTTCGATGATGACGATGTCCTTGGTATCTTTGAATGTCTGCTGAAAGGTAATAAAATACAATTACCTGAAATCAAGAAACCTGATGAAGCTGGTAAGATAGATCATCCCAAATACTGTCCATATCACAGAATGTTGGGTCACACAATTCGTACATGTTATGTACTGAAAGGAAAGATCCAAGAAATGATTAAATCTGGAGCTATCTCCCTTACTCCAAAAGAGAAGACCGTCACCTCCAACGTCGTCTCTATGCAATTCGGAGATTTCCCTCCTCAACTCCTTGAAAGTGGGATCGTTCCTACTCCCAAGGCAACTCTTGAGATAGTGAATATTCCTCCTCCAGAATCTGAAGGATTAGTGCCAATCACTTTGGAAACTGGAGAAATCATGTGGATTCATCCTGATCTAGTGGTAGATTTTGAATCTCCTTTTCCTCAAAAGACTACTTCTCGAAAGTCCAAGAAGGCTGGAAAAATTAAGTCATGTCATATGACTTCTCTTGGATCTACCTCTGACACAGAGCCAAAAGAGAAGGAAGAAGCACTTGCTACTCGAACAGGAAAACCTTATTTAAAGAATTATTCCAAGAATCCTGAGGATACTCCTGATATCCCTCCAGCTGATAAAGATGCTCCTAATGTTCCTCCTGAAGAAGAATCATCTACTGCACCTATTCCTTCAACTACACCAGTTGAACCTATTCCGCCTAAACCCACAGTTCTGGAGAAAGGTAAACAACAGGCTCGGTTTGATAAACCAATCAAGAAGTCCTCTCCTTGGGCTTCAGAAGCCTTACAACTTCGACATTCTAGCTCAACTTGCTAATACTCCAGCTAGAATGTCCCTCTTTGAACTTCTACGTCTTTCTAAAGAATCGGGAGACGTTAAGTGAAGCACTTCTTCAAGCAGACTCTTGTCATGCACAATTGAAGAAGCCAGATGCAGAACCTGCCACTTGCTTACATTGCAACAGTGTATTGGAGATTATCCCAAATATCACCTTTACACAAGACGACATGCTATTGGAGGATAATCGACATGATCGGCCTCTCTACTACACTGGTTATATCGATACGATGAAGATAGATCGTATCCTCATTGACCCAGGGTCTGCTATAAGCATAATGCCAAAGAGTCTGTTGGATGAACTAAAAATCCCTCTTCACAAGCTCTCTAAGACGGTTACTACTATCTTGGGATTCAATCAAAGCCGAAGCGAGCCTTTGGGAAAGATTCATCTGAAGCTTCAGATAGGCGATTTCAGATCCAAAGTCACTTTCTATGTGATTGAGATCGTGGGATCCTATAATCTTCTTCTTGGGAGGCCCTTTCTTCATGAAAATAATGTGGTGCCTTCTACTCTTCATCAGTGTTTTAAGTACATTGATAGCAATGGAAGAGTACAAAAAGAAGTTGCTGATATAAATCCCTTCCATGGGGTTGAAGCTTATTTCAATGATTCCCGAATGTACAAAGAAGAGTATACAAGGGTCATACAAGCTATGGAGAAAGAGGATTCACAAAGTGAGACTTTAATAATCCCTGTTAAAGGTCGAGCTACTCAGCAACAATCTCCAAACCCTCTGGAGAAGGTTCTTTCATCATTCCAGTGAGTGGACGGATCTCTCCGTTGCCTCAGTCGTCTGCTCAAGATACAATGATCATTCCTGTTAGTGGGCGTACTACAGTTCCTGTATCTTCACAGGATACTCTGCTAATTCCAGTTGGAGGGCGGATTACTCTTCCATCTCAAGCTTCAAGGGAGCTCACCTCTTCTGAGCCATTTGTTATCGATCTTAATCGAAACAAAGCTTCTTCATTCTTCTTCTTCCCCTTTAGTCATTGACTTGGCTAAAATCTCTAAGGCTCAGCCTTCTCCAATGTAAATATTGCTGCTTTTACATTTAATGAAAAGTCTCCATCTTTGCAGTACGCTGATGTGTGTAATTATGTTCATAGTTATTTACATTTGTTAGATGACTTGAGCACAATAACCATAGGAGTTGTACAGACTGTTCATACAGATATATCTCTAGAACCTGTACAATCTTCATACTTTCTAGTTCCCAGCAGAAAGCCAGGAGACATTCCAATACTCTTTTACAAAGGGCCCCAAAGTCCTTCTGATTTAGAAGATGATGACAAAAACGATGATACTGGAAGATTACAACTACGTCGCTATAGTCAGCAATCTAAAGACATCATCAAAAATATGGGCTATGACTTCAGAACTGGCCTCAATAGTGGAAAAGGAAGAAAAATGCCTGTTCGTATTCCTCCTCTGAAATATGGGAGGACGAAACGGATTAGGCTATATTGCTCCTACTCTTTCATCAATATTATCCATGAAGATCCTGAATCTGACGAAGATAAGAGATCTGATTCTTCTAGTACCACTTCTTGGGATTCCGATACGAGTATCGGTAATTTCTACTGCAACATTCTGTCTTCCAACATGGTTTCCATTGACCGTTCTGAAGAAAGTGATGAAGACGAAGAAGAGTTTGAAATCTCACCTGAATCAGAACAATGGGCCCAAAGATTAGATAATCAATGGGAGTTCCGTTTCGAGCAAAAAGAACCTCCGACTGAAGATAAACTTGTTCAAATAGATGTTGGTGAAGAGGGATCCCCCAAACCAATATTCATCAGTGAAAGTCTTTCAGAAACTGATAAGCAAGACATGATCAAACTTATTCGTGATTACATCGACGTCTTCGCTTGGAGTTATGAAGATATGCCAGGGCTTGATCCACAAATTGCAACTCACAAGCTCAATATCTTGCCGAATGCTAAACCGGTCAAACAACAACAGCGACGATTTCGTCCAGACATTATGGATGCAATTGAAGCTGAAGTTAATAAACTCATGGCCTCCGGGTTTATTAGAGAGGAACAACATCCGATTGGGTGGCTAACATAGTTCCTGTCCTTAAAAAGACTGGCAAGATCAGAGTATGCATAGACTTCCGCGATCTCAATGCGGCATGCCTAAGGACGAAAATTTCTACACACACTGATATCATGATCGATAATACCTGTGGATTTGACAGGATGTCATTCATGGACGGGTATTCTGGATACAATCAGATTAAAATGTTTCCAGACGACGAGAAGCACACTTCTTTCAGAATGCCGATTGGTACATACTGTTATACAGTTATGCCATTCGGTCTCAAGAATGCAGGAGCAACTTATCAACGAGCTATGAGCACTATTTCGTGAACATCTGCGAAAACAGTCGAATGCTACGTTGATGATATTGCAGTCAAAAGTCGACAAAAGGAGGATCATATCCAAGATTTGAAGACTATTTTGATCTAATGCATAAGCATCAAAAGATGAACCCTACTAAGTCCTTCTTAGGCGTCTCTAGTGGTAATTTCTTGGCTTCGTATTACCTCTAAAGGTATACACGTGGATCCGAGAAGATCAAAGCCATCCAAGAGATGCATCCCCACCACCTTAAAAGAGCTACGAGGATTTCAAGGAAGGATCGCTTATATCAGGAGATTCATCTCTATTTGTCAGGACGCTGCAGACCATTCAACAAACTTATGAAGAAAGTGTCTCTTTTGTCTGGAAGATGAATGTCAGAAAGCATTCGATGATATAAAACAATATCTGATGAGCCCTCCAGTATTGGATCTCCCGTTTCAGGAATTCCATTTCTCCTATATACTCGAGCAATGAGTCATTCATTGGGTGCATTACTTGCTCAAAAGAATCAAAATGGCCATGAACAAGCCATCTACTATCTCAGTCGTACTATGATCGGAGCTGAACCTCGATATTCATCGGTCGAAAAAGAATGTCTAGCCTTGATGTTCGCTGTTCAGAAGACACGACATTATATCATTGGCCAGACTGTTCATGTCATCTCAGGATCAATCCTATAGGATCTGATGAAGAAACCCAGTGTTTAAATTCTCGATTAGCTAACTGGGGAATCCTACTAGCTCAGTATGACATGCATTATATTCCTCAGAAATCAGTCAAAGGACAAGCTTTAGCCGATTTTCTGGCTGCTCATTCAATTCCAGAAAATTCAAAACTCTATAACCAAATTCCAGATGAGGTCTTAGATTCAAACCAAATTGCTGAAGAAGATCCTACTTGGCGTCTATTCTTTGATGGAGCTTCAAGGATAGGTCCTAATGGTGATATTGTCGCTGGAGTTGGAATCGTCATTGTATCACCAGAAGGTCTTGCTATCCAAAGAGCTTATTCTCTCGATCAGCCATGTTCGAACAATGTAGCTGAGTATAATGCATTATTATTGGTCTTCAACTCGCTAAGCATCTGAATATTCAACATTTGGAGGCGTACGGAGACTCTAAACTCATTGTCAATCAGATAAGGGGGACTTATGAAGTTCGCCATCAAGATCTGGTTCCTTATCATAGATCAGCTATATCTATGGCTTCTTCGTTTGAAGAATTCTTCATTGAACATGTTAGGCGAGCATGTAACACGGAAGCTGCTCTAGCTAATCTTGCGGCGGTGTTAGCTATTCCGATTAGACGGCAACAAATGATTATTGTTCGCAATCGAGAATTATTTCATCTGGAAAATAACCTAACTCTAGGGCTTCCAATTGACATTGAAGAATCAACATCTCATGACGTCAACACAACAAGAGGATTTAGATTTAGTCGTAAATCTTGTCATCTTCCTCTGATTCCAGCATGGAATTTATCTTCAGTAACTCGACCGAGAATCAAAGTACGGATAAAGATTGGAGACTTCCTTTCTTAGATTTCGTATTGTATGATATTCTTCCGGATGATCCGAGTGAGGCAGCATCTATCAGACGACGATCACTCAGATTCTATTACAATCATACAACAAAGACCTTATATTTTCGAGCTTATGATGGTTTACTTCTTCGATGTGTTGCCGGTGACGAGGCTCAACAAATTATTCGCGAAGCACATGATGGAATTTGTGGAGCACATCAACCTGGACCAAAACTTCAAGACCGTATTCGACGTATGGGTTATTATTGGCCCACTATGGTATCAGACGCCATCGAATATGCAAAGAAGTGTAAAGCTTGTCAAATCCATGCAGATTTTATTCATCAACCCTCGGAGTTTTACATCCAACGGCAGCGTCATGGCCTTTCGAAGCTTGGGGCATGGACATTATCGGCCCGATCAATCCGCCGTCATCCAAGGGTCATCGGTTTATTCTTGCAATAACCGATTACTTCTCCAAATGGGCCGAAGCCATTCCTTTATCTGAAGTTAAGACGTCCAATGTCATCAGCTTTATTAAGCATCATGTCATCTACAGATTTGGTGTTCCTCGACGCATTATTCATGATAACGGACCACAGTTCGTCAGTCAAAGTTTATTCGATTCTGTAATGATCACCGGATCAATAATGTGGCTTCTACCGCGTATAATCCGGCAGCTAACGGATTAGCAGAAGCTTTCAATAAAACTATCATCAAACTCCTAAAGAAGTTTGTCTCTACTAACAAACGTAATTGGAGTGAGAAGCTCGGTGAATGTTTGTGGGCTTATCGTACTACAGTTCGTAATGCTACTAAATGTACACCCTTTTCTCTGGTGGGTTGCGAAGTTGTTCTTCCATTAGAGATTCAAATTCCTTCTTTAAGGATAGCAATCGCTAATGAACTCACTGCCGAAAATAATGATCGTCTTCGACTTCAGAAATTAGAAGCTCTGGATGAAAAGCGATTATCTGCTCAACAGAATATTGAATTCTATCAAGCTAGAATCTCAAGAGCTTTTAATAAGAAAGTCAGAGTTCGATCGTATCAGAAAGGAGAACTTGTTCTAACAGTCAGACGTCCTATGACTATGACTCATATGAGCAAAGGCAAATTTAACGCAAAGTGGGAAGGACCCTATATTGTGAGCAGAGTTTTCTCAAATGGAGCTTATCAACTCTCAGAATTGGATGGTCGAAAAGTTTTGATGCCTATTAATGGCAAATTCCTTAAAAAGTACCATGTATAAATGTAAATGCTTGTAATCATCAGACAAATTCATGTTTAGAAATAAATTTTTATTTTATTTTAATATGAATGATGGTACATGATATTAAGAAGATCATTATCATCCTTTTCTACATTTGGACGTGGTCCACTGCCGTCCTTTTCGAAGACGTGATCAGCAAAAGAGCCGATGATTTCCTTGCTGGAACCTACGAGGAACTTACAAGCGGCCATCCTCATGGCTTCTTCTTCTTCTTCAGTCCTTCCTGGTTCGAGCAGGAAATCCAGAATCCCTTGGTGGCTTGGGTGCAAACGAACTTTCGCCTGCTTCCACCTTCTTCGATTGAACTGGATCTACAGGGTGTTCTTCAGTGCTTTCTGAACCTTCATGGTGATTTCAGCCTTCTTGGATGCTTTTTCAGACGACATTTTATGTTTTAAAGAAGGAGTGTTCGTTCTTGTCAGATTTTCTACTATATTTATAGGTAGAAGTTCCTTAAATAATGAAGCGTCACATTCATGACGATTCACACGTTCATTGATGCTTGACGGTTCATCCGTTCATTTCTCACATTCATCAGACGGTTCGCCCGTTCATTAATACTTGACGGTTCATCCGATTATTTATTACATTTATCTAACAGTTCGTCCGTTCATAATCTTCTATCAATTTATTAAGTGGGGATTCGTTATTGATCACGTTTTCATAATCTTTGGATCAATTCCGAATCTACTTACTTGTCATTTTTTGACCTCTGTATAGAAATCAATCTATTTCTTTTGAGTTCCTACATATTATCACGTCCATATTACCTCTGATAATATTATATACTCTAAATCAGAAAAGAAGATTTCATTATCTATCATGTCCATAATTTATCCACAAATACAAATTTTTTTGAGCATAGAAGAATTATCATTTCCATTCTCATTTCACCACAAAAAGTCTATTACATTTTCTTAGACTTTCTTACAAATCATAATGGAAATCTATTACAAATTTTGGATTTTCATTCTACACCATAACAATAACCTAATAGAGATCTATCTTCTCTTTGGATCTTCTCCGTCGGACCTTCTCCGTCAGGTTCGTTGTTGGTGGCAGTTCCTGACTGTCTGGGTCCCAGTCACGACCAGATCAGCAGGAATCAAACTCTGGTCTTCTCTCTCAGACGAGAGAAGAACCACAGAGTATGGCAGCCCGAAGGCGTGTTGCTGCCAATACAACTGGTGGATTGGGGGTAACCTTTCAAGGGAGGTAGGAATGTATTCCACATTGGGATACAATTCCTGGTTCTGCCTTGAAAGGAACTCTACTACCCGATTTCTCTGGGTAGAGTTGACTCCACCATCCAACTCTCGTGTATAAAGGCTCTTCCTACCATCTGAGGAAGACCCTTCTATCTCACGAAGAGTTCTGAGTTGTCTGATGTACGCGTCAAAAGCGTATGAGCTCCCTGATGTAGGTGTCAGCAAGATATTCTTCACAGCATCCACATCACCAATGCCAGTTCTGAAGAAAAGTTTTAGTCGAATTCCTGCAGAAAGCATCAAGGAAGAAGAGATTAAATCGACAGAAATGACATTTGGCACGCACTGGCTAGTCAAGCGTGCATTTTTCAGTTAGAAACATAAAAGCCTATCTTCAACAGTAACAAAAATGGTACGCAGACTTACCATCAAGTTTGGTGCTAAGGATTGGCAAACCCATGTTTGATACAGTGCGCAGAAATCGAACATTAGAAAGCATTGCTTTCCTGTTTGAGAATGAAATCTCCCAAAAATTTCATTCTCAGAGAAGAAGAAGAATGGGAGACGAGTATCTATGAAACTCATCTATCTATTTAAAGGACAAAGTACAAGTCTATACTTGGAAAAGATCCGAGTAAATAGCGCTCATAAATTATGGAATGAGTGTCACGTGTACTTTGGAAGACAGCGCAACATTGGAAACAGTCAAAGAGTGCCATTTAATATTCTTCATTAATGCATGCTGTTCAAACACAAAAGTTGTACTACATTCTTCAAGACAGGCACTGATGGCCTTACAAAAGACAAAAGAAGAAGTGCAACATTTTCAAAAGAAGCATAAAAGACACGCTCTATTTTGCAGAGCGACTGAGCTTAGTGCCCAGTTCTTCTACGCTCTTGACCCCCATACGGTGTAACAGAGCATTCAATATTTCACGCTGTTCTGCAAGGCTGTGTCCATCAGAAGAAGACGAGCCATCCAAGCCAAAATAACTCAAGAAATTCTTGGCTAGTTGAGTAGGGTCATCTTTGAACTCGAAGACAAAAGGCTCCGGTTCCGTACCCCCAAAAGTAGGGTCGCCATGGGAACAAAAGCCCAACTTGCGTGCTTCTTCTTCAACTTCTTCCTTTGGTGTCATGTTGACGTGAGATGAAGATTAAAAATGAATCCTCTCCCTGTTTATATAACAGAGCTCGCCGGCGGTTCATATTCCACCATAAATTGGATGCAATCAGTCTCAAAAAATGAAGAGTCATCATGACATTTAATAAGTTCATTTGGATGTTTTCAAAGAACTTCGAAGTCTTTTCGACTTCCAAAAAAATCTTTAAAGTCATCTCAGCGTGACTGATTTCATTTTATCATCTCGTTTTCAAAGTATTTCGAAATAATTTATTATTTTTTTTTCGAAAACTTTGAAGGGAGTTTTGTAGGCCTTAAAAATGACAGTCACGCTGAGTTGATCAGGACAGAGTCAAAAGTCACGCTAAGTTGATCAGGACAGAGTCAAAAGTCACGCTCAGTTGATCAGGACAATATTTACAAATTATGCTGAAGAGACAGCTCATCATTTGTCAGAGAGTCATTATGACTGACAGCACGACAGTCGAAGAATTTCTCTTCGTATGCCACGTATGCACGGAACTCGAGAGATCATAGCCGACTATTGCGTGACTTTCGAAATCTTCTTCAGCAAGACTCAGCCTTCGTCAAGTTGGCGTACCAAAAGAGTTTCTTGTCATTTAATGCGACTGATAAAGCAATCACTGTCAGAGATTTTGTGTCAGTCGAGGCACGCCAAATCGAGACAGCTGGCAGTCTTATCTCAAGTCTGCGTGTATTGTGAGATCTTCATCTCAAGTTTGCGTGGATTCTGAAGTTTTCTTCCTCAATGTCTGTGTGGATTTTGAAGCTTTTTGCCTCGAGTCTGCGTGGATCTTGAAGCTTCCAGCCCCAAGTTTGTGTGGATTTTGAAGCTTTCTACTCCGAATCTGTGTGGATTTCGTCTTCAACAAAGTCTGCGTGGATTTTATCAAATTGGAGTACGTGGCAGCCATGCCACTGATCTCTCGCCTGCGTGTCCTGTAACTTGTACATGACTCATGCATGATCGCCATGTGTCCAACAGTTACAGGCCATGTCCAGTAACTTCTCACAACCTTGCGTATGTTAAATCCTGCGTGATTTTCAACTAAGCACAGGCTGTGAAGACAGTTATCTTTTCAGTTTTATTTTTGACTCTATAAATAGAGTTCTTTTTCTCATTCATTATACAGATACATAGTTATCTACTGTCAAAATTTTGAGAGCTTTTCTTCTTCGCATAGTCCAAGGGATAAAGTGATCGTCTTCTAGATCAGATTCCCACAGTTGTAATTTTCCCAGAAACACAATAAATAAAGTAAATTTATTTATGGAAAACACTTATATTATTGTACATGCTATAGCGGCGGGCGTCCCGCTAGGACTCGTCTAACTACATGATTGGCGCAATTGATTGATTGGATAGACTAGCCTTGCTTGCACATAGTAAGAACTGAGGAATCCCTAATTGCATAATTCCAGGATAACTTGGGACTCACAATAGCAAGCCATAGTAGTTGATTGGTCGTTCAAGACGAATTGTTTGTGTACTGTACCTACTCTGTTGCCTAACTGTGATGATCAGAATGTCAGGACATGACGGACTAACTTCTGTCCTTGTTTGGTTGGGAGGTTGGTTCGAAGTATCGTGATGTTATATGAATCCTAGTGGGGAGCAGAGATCTATTATTTATTCTTTTACTTACTGGTTTAGTCCTTCATATCGTGCTCCCTTGTGGTACTTGCTATTAGAGGTCTAACCTCTCTGGTTTTGCATGGCCAGATTTAGAGCCAGTTCCCGAGGATCCAGCTTACTTCTACCTCCAGGATGGTCAATACTAGGAGAATGATCGCAGGAGGACTCGAGTGGGTTTCCTTACTTCACCGCTCGTTTTGTTATTTACTTATACTTAGCCGTTTGGCACCGACATGTTAGTCGGATCGTCTCGTACTTACTTTTGCATGATTGTAATTAAGTCAGACTGCAGCTGATAACAATTGTGTATACTTGCTATATCATCTGGCTATGTTTTGTAAAGCCAGATCTCAAAGGACATTTTGACTGAGCGTTTGGGACGCCTTACTGCTTATTCTTACATGTTCTCTATTTTCCTGTTTCTTGTTTGAAGGATTGAGACAATAGATGTGAAATGACCATAGTAAGACTTTTATGTAGTATGCACCCCCTCGTCTGGTTAGACAGCATTGATCGTATTATACGGTATTCATCTACCCGTAATACGTAGCTGGCTGAGTCATTCCCCCGCTCTCCAGTATTCTGGTTCTGGGGCGTGACACGTGTACTGCTTGAATGTATTTATTTAATATTTATCGTACATTTATTCTGAAATTTCATGCTAATTAATTTTTCTGTATTTTCTTTCTCTGCTTTTGCTTAAGCTCTTGGTTTATTCGTTTGTTCATGTTGAACCAACTTGGTTTAGCTTGGTTCATCATGATAAGGAGTGGATGGCCTAGATCTTGTAGGAAGGAATGGGTGGTGGAGATTGACTTGGGCTTGATATTTATGCCCCTTGGCTTGATTTTTATGCCCCTTTTACTTTTCTCTCTCTCATTACTCACATTTACTTCTTCTTCTTCATCCTCCATTACTCTCCTACCCACCCATTTAGAAAGGCAAGTACATATTGCACACCATGAGGAATTTCATGCATCTCCATTTATTTTTAGTCCATGTTGTTTATCTTTCTTTCTCTACAAGTTTAGGTCTTGAAGTTCTTGATTTCCGTGGATGGTTGGGCATAGATCTGAGTTTTAAGTTTTGGTTTTTTATATGGATTTTGTGGTTTTGATCTATCAAATTTTATTATTTTCGAAAACAAGTGGTTCCATGTTGTAGAGAATTCAATTCTACCAAAGTTTGGCTTTTGAAAAGTTAGATTTCGACTTGTTTCGAAAAAGTTATGGCCAAAAATATTTTGGTCATTTCTATGTTCATTTGTCAGCATGTCGCAGTTGAGCTGCATAGATGTCGCGAATGGGCCGCATAAGCCGTATGTTGCAGTTGAGCCGCATAGATGTCGCAAATGGGCCGCATAGGCCGCATGTCGCAGTTGAGCCGCATAGATGTCGCAAATGGGCCGCATAAGCCGCATGTCGTAGTTGAGGCACATAGATGTCGCGAATGGGTCGCATAGGCCGCATATCGCAGTTGAGCCGCATAGATGTTGCGAATAGGCCGCATAGGCCGCATGTCGCAGTTGAGCCGCATAGATGTCGCGAATAGGCCGCATGTCGCAGTTGAGCCGCATAGATGTCGCGAATAGGCCGCATAGGCCGCATGTCGCAGTTGAGCCGCATAGATGTCACGAATGGGCCATGAGCCGCATGTCGCAGTTGAGCCGCATGGTGTCGCGAATGGGCCGCATAAGCCGCATGTCGCAGTTGGTCCGCATGGTGTCGCGAATGGGCCGCATAAGCCGCATGTCGCAATTGGTCTGCATATGGTGTCGCGAATGGGCCGTATAGGCCGCATGTCGCAGTTGAGCTGCATGGTGTCGCAAATGGGCCGCATAAGCCGCATGTCGCAGTTGACCCGCATAGGTGTCGCGATTGGGCCGCATGAGCCGCATGCCGCAGTTGGGCCGCATGAGTCGCGAATAGGCCGCATAAGCCGCATGTCGCATTTGGTCCGCATGCATATCACAGAATAGGCCGCATAATGCCTATTTTGGCTATTTCTAACTGTTATATGTCCTAATTGATCGAATTGTGGCTAGAATTTCTTCTAACTCCCAACATGAAAGTTGTAGATCTTTTTCTTGGCTTCAAGAATATGTTACCAACTATTTTATGCAAGTTATAGACTCGACCATGCTTAGTACTAGTTTGACTTTCATGCCTTGTCACGAATTGACCTCGACTGTTACTTTGACTAATGATTGATCATGCGTTCCTAGTTGGAACTAGAAGACTGGCTAGTCATCTTACTGAATTGAATGAGACACGTTCATGTATGAACCATGAACCATTGCGATCGACTAGCCGATCCGAACATTGGCATATGAACACATGTTGACTTCCTTTTTTGTAAAACCAACATGTGTACCTTATGGTCAAGGCATGATTATTCCGTGGCTAGGCTTGATTGTTGAATTACGCTATGTAAGACCTACAATCTAGCCGCACGGACATCGTTGTAGAGTTATGCATATCGTACTCTGTACGGGAGTACTCATTCAGAATGATCATGATCCACGGCATGAGATTTCAATTAACATAGGGACTACTAAGCTAAATAAAAATAACTATTACATGGAGAGAATGGATTCTTGAGTTCTTACATGGCAACCATCTCGGGACAATTAGTGCCCCGACATGCCGGCTAGTTTCCACGGATACTGCAAATCTGCCGCACGGGTAGGGAGTGATATCTGTTTATATTTACTGTACATTGATGACGAGCGTCCCGCTGGGACACGTCTAATTCATGATTGGCGCAATTGATTATCGGGTAGACTAGCCTTGCTTGTACATTGTAAGAACTGAAGAATCTTTTATTGCATGTTTCCAATACAACTTGAAACTTACAGTAGCAAGCCGTAGTAGTTGTATGGCTGTTTAAATTGATTTGTTTGTGTATTGTGCCTACTCTGTTAACTACTGAGATGAGCAGAATGTCAGGACATGGCGGGTCAACTTTTGTCCTTGTTTGGTTGGGAAGTTGGCTTGAAGTGTCGTGATGTTGTACGAGCCCCAGTAGCAAGCAGAGATCTATTTGTCATATTCTTAACTCTTATCACTATTTTCTAATTTCTCATATCGTGCTTGCTTACGGTACTTGCTATTAGAGGTCTAACCTCTCTGGTTTTGTATGGCCAGATTTAGAGCCAGTTCCCGAGGACTCAGCTTACTTCCACCTCCAAGATGGTCAATACTAGAGGGATGATTGCAGGAGGACACGAGTGGGTTCCTTGTTTTCCTGCTCGTTTACTACTTATACTTTTTGCCGCTTGGCACCGACATGTTGGTCGGACTGTCATGTACTTACTTTTACACAATTGTAACTAAGTCAGACTGCAGCTGATAACGATTGTGTATACCTGTTATATCATCTGGCTATGTTTTGTAAAGCCAAATCTTAAGAACATTTTGACTGAGCGTTCGGGACGCCTTACTGCTTTATCTTACATGTTCTCTATTACTGTTTTTGTTTGAATGATTGAGACAATAGATGTTGAGTAACCCTAGTAAGACTTTCATGTAGTATGCACCCCCTCGTCTTTTAGACAGCATTGATCGTATTATACTGTATTCATCTATTCGTAATACGTAGCTGGCTGAGTCATTTCTCCGCTCTCCGGTATTCTAGTTCTGGGGCGTGACACGACCCCTTCGTGCAGACCGTCCTGCTCACCGCCTACTCCCGACGCAGCTCCGCCGACCACGTCCTGCAGGTGTTCGACGGAATGCCGCACATAGACGTCGTCTCCTGGACCGATGCCGTCTCGAGCCTCGCCCTCAGACGCCCCACGACGGCCCTGCGCGTCTTCGCCTCCATGAGGCCCCACGCCGCCCCGAACGTCGCCACCGTGGTCTTTGCCGTGTCTGCCTCCGCCATGCTCGGGTCCCCGGCGCTGGCCCGGTGCCTGCACGCCTGGGTCGAGAAGGTCGGGTTCGGAGGCCACGTCTCCGTCCGGAACTCCCTGGCGCTGGCCCGGTGCCTGCACGCCTACGTCGAGTAGGCCAGATTCGTGTCCGTGCCATTATGGCACGGGTTATCCACTAGTTTGTTAATATGTTAAAGAGACATTTATGTTGTATCACAACCTCTTTTACATCTTTGTTTTTTACTTTTAGTATTTATTAAATGGAATAAATAATTATACTTCCACTCGAATTAAAATCCGGACCTAGAAGTGATTGGCATCTATTAGGAATTACTATTGAGTAGTAGAGAAATTGTTTCATATCACGTTTGTTTCACAAAACTACATGTTTTGATCAAGTTTAATGTGTTTTTCCAACTCTCTCTTCTAAACTAAAACACATCAAATGCGACTTTTCTTTCCTCTCCTCTTCGTCTTCTAAAAGGCAATTGATAAAGGCACTGCACCTTTTGATCAGAGCTAGCCCATTAGGGTAGCCCTGATCAAAAATGAAGTGACTTTTATAACAAGGACTGCCCAAATTTTGGCAGTCGTACATACAGTAAGGACTGCCAGAAAAATGGACAGTCCTTTTGTTTTGATCAAAAGGTGCAGTGCCTTTATCAATTGCCTTCTAAAATGAGATTGCGACGCAGACAGCACACGTGAGCGATGCATTACTGTTGAACTGAATCCAGGACCCTATTGTGAGTTTGATAAAAAATATTTCTCAGATAGGAACGCCAAATTTTTATTTCAAATTTTTTTTAAATAAAATATTTAGGGTGCGTTGATTGCAAGGGGAAAAGTGTGGAAAAGAAATTAATTTCATGGAATTATTTTTCTAGGAAAAAAAATTCCATGGAATTTTAAAAAAATTTCATGGAAAACTTAATTTGGGTGTTTGATTGCCATTTTTTCCACGAAAAATAGTTTTTCCATGGAAAATAATATTTCCTATGGTTGGATAAGTTTCATTTTCCACCATTTGGATGGAAATATGGAAAATGATAGTTTTTTGGAAATATTCCATGGAAATATAGCTATCAAACACTACAATTGTGGAAAATTTGTGATGGAAATATTTCCCTGGAGAAAAATAGCCCAATCACAAAACAACCTTTATAAAAATGAAAGAAGAGTAGAAATCTTTAAAATTGGAAAAAAAAAATATATTTTTATTATCTTCTCAATATTTTTATTGAAAAAGGCTTTCTACCTCATTGGTTTTTGTGAATATAAACTTGCCGTTTAGGAAAGATATTGTGTTGTTTCTCATATCACCTAACAAAATGTCACCTAACAAAACAATAGGGTTGGAGATGCTCTAAGTCATTTTTCCAGTCGTTCACCCCCCTCCATGGCCCACCTGTCATAGGAATAGGGGGCTATGATCGATCTTCGAAATTGACAAGTTGGTTTCTTCCGCTACATTTGATCGGGAAGAAAGCGATTGGAGAGCGAGAAAGCAGAATACAATATTCTGAATCCTCTCGAAACGGGTTCCCTTTTATGCACAAATCCTATACTTGTTTCTTTCTTGTGTTTTCTTCCTAATGGAATACAAAATAATAGAGAATATTTTTCTTTAAAAAAAGGTGGATGTCACAATTTAACAATTACAATTGAAAAAGAAATTTTTTGACTTTTATCCGATTTATTAATATAAATTTGTATTTACATCTTATTTTTTAATTTTATTAGACTTATATTACAATTTTAGTCACGAAAAAGTAAATATTTTTCATAACAAAATGAATTTTTTTTATGACAAAAATTGGCGTAAGTCTAATAAAATTTTTAAAAAAATATAAGTACAAATTCATATTAAAAGTGGTATGAAAATCAAAAAAAAATTATTGTAAAAGTCAAAATTCTTTTATTAGACTTACTAGTAAAAAAGACGCATTCTTAGTCCAACCCCTATATGGAGTGGAGGACAAACGAATTGTGCAAGTAATCCAAAAAAAATAAGGTCTCGTTTAGTTCGCGAAATCATGGGTTGAAAAAGGAAAGTAATATTTTCTATGTTTGGATGCCAAATGAATTGATGAGAAAAGAAAAGTGATTTTCAATATAAAAAAGAATTAGGAAGAAAAATTATTTTATCCGCCTAAGTAATGAATCATTTTTCTACTTGAAGTATTCAATTCATACATCTAAAAAAAAATCAATGAAAATTATAGTTTTTTAAAGGAAAAAATGACTTTCCATTTCTTTCATCTAACGAAACGAGGCATAATTGTAAAAGTAGGATACAGATGGTGGGTCCAAGTCTAACTCTCAGTTCCTCAGTTACAAAAATCCTCCGCCGCCTCTGCTATATCCTCGCCCACGTCGTCGTCGTCGGCCTCTTCCGCAACCCCTTCGTCGCAAGCAACCTCCTCCACCGCGCCGCCGATGCCGACCCTTCCTGTCACGACCCGACCCCAAATAATTGGGTCGAACCGGATCATGCCCAGCCTGCACCGTTGTTGAGACGGCGGCAGTAAGCTGTTCCATTAGCAGGTAACCGCAACAACGTCTATATTTGTCACAGCTCAAAATTCGGAAATTTAAAACTTTATTAAACTTTTACAATGAAATGAAAGATACAACTTAAACCATTTTCTACATACATCAAGAAGAAAAAAAAACTCTAGGCAAACAGCTCATCAGTCTTCGAAATCCTCGTCTTCTAGTTGGGACCTCGGGAAATATCGCGGAACAAAGCCTCATCAGTGATACCTAAAATGTTGGGTCTCCAGTTAGGAGGGAGCAAAGTACAATTCATGCTAATTTGACAATTGAAATAATAATAGAATCATGCACTTTTAAACAGTTTTGAAATCAACAATTAAGCAGTTACAGTTTTAAAACAGTTACAGTTCTGTGATGTGAATAGGCAATAAATATGACCGGCTTGGGCTTGTTACAGTAAAGGATATGGGATTTGTTACAGTAAAGTTACAGTATGGTCATACTCATTACACTATTCCCCCAGTCCCCAATAGTTACAGTAGTTACAGTCAGTGCTCGTGTTGCATCGTGGTTTAAACTTGCAATAAAACGATTACTAAATAATTGTAAACTAACACGAAATGTACTTGCCTCAGGTTTGACTGGACTAGAAAGGTTGATACGTCGGGATGGAAGTTCAAACTCTTCTTCGAAATCCTACATTCGATAAGCTGTCTCAGAAACCAAGAATTGTCAATGCTAACTAAGCTAGTTGCAATCTCTAAACTGTATCCTAGTCAATTTTAAATCTTTTAATTAGCTAACACAAGCAAAACGCGATTATTAGTGCGTTGATTTAATACGAGGAAAAAAGATCGTTTTAAACTTTTGAATTCGGAAAACTCGTCGATGCCAGATTAATTAATGAAAACTTGGCATCTTTATAGTTTATAAATATAAAGCTAATTTTTCTTATTTAGTGAGAAATACATGATTTTTAATTAATAATAAACTTGTCAATTTTTAGGTGAGAAAATATTAATTAATTTTATACGAAAATACTTTTTAGCCAATTTAATCGTTAAATAGAAAAACTCGCAAAACCAGAAATGACAAGAAAATCTAAGCTATCCATCAAAGTTACAGACCACAGCCAGCTGGACTTATGCCCATTATAATTTATTTACATAAATTGAAATAAGACAAAACCGCCGTTAGTCATAAACTGAAATATTAATAAAATATAAACAAAATTTAATAGTAAAAATAATGATAAATATAAAGTCTCAGATATGGTCCAATCCTCAACTTGGCTAATGCCTCAACGTCCGGGCGGGGCCGATTTCGTTTGCACTTAGCCGGGTCCATTGACCGATACGGTCGTCACCCAAATCCAAATACCAAATAAAATTCCGAAATTATTTTAAAATTCATTTTTAAAATAATCCAGGATTTACGAAAAAATCCGGCAGCATCTCCTCTGTTTTTGGTCAACCCAAAAACTGGAAAATAGCGCCGATAATTTCCTGCAAATCCCAAACCAGGAAAAAATCTAAATTTATATATATAAAAATCCACAACCAATCCACAGAATAATCGGAACGACCCGAAATAATTTCGGAAGTCCGATTCCAATTCCACAAATCACAGAACGCTACCGAAAAATCCGGAAAGCTAAAACATACCAAAAATCAACTCCCGAAATATTCCGGGAATCCAAAATAATTTACAGGACCTTTCCGAAAGTCCCGGAAAATTACGATGTCGCTAAAACCGAATTCCCAAAGGGAATCGGGGACCATTTCTCATCATCGACTAAAATAAAATGAGCGGGACAGGGGGTTATACCTCGGGTTGCTCGGCTAGAGCTCTCAGATGAATAATGGAAAGAAAATGGAGATCCAGAACAGTAAAGTATTCCCAGATCAGCGCTGGAACAGCAGCGTCGACGAAGAACGCTGGAAAAATGCAGGGGCTAGGGCACGGCCAGGGGGTTGCGGCCAGAGAAGTTGGCCAGAGACGCGCAAAGGGACGCGGGGACAGGGGGCTGCCGAGGCGCTGTCGGGACTCGGCTGCACGCACAGGGCGGCGACGGGCACGAGTCGGCAGGGAGCGCGGGGCTGACGCGGCTGGCCGAGGAAAGCTCGGCGGGGCGCGCTGGTCGGCGCGGGCGACAGGGCGGTCGGCAGGGAATGCCGCACAAGGGGGTGGCGCGGCTGCGGTCGGCCCTAGGGAGGCCGGCGGTCGGGCGGTTGAGTGGCGTGGGGGCTGTCAGGTGAGGAAGAGGGAGTGTTAGAAAGAAGATGGGAGATGGGGTTGTTGGGAGAGTGGGGAGAAAAGATGAAGTTGTTCCATGTGAGTGGTGGGAAGAGAAGAGAGTTTACTCTCTGTAGTAGAGATTGAGAAAGAGGAGGGAGAGATGAGTTATGATGAGAATTCTCTGTGAATGAGAGGAGTGGGGGAAAAGGAGTTATTAAGGGAGAGTGGGGGTGATCGGGTGGTGAACGTGTGGTACTGAGAAGAGTGGGGAGAGAGAAACGGGCTTAGACTTGAACGTATGTGTGTGGGTTGAGAGGGGTGCTGGTCCTACGGGACCAGCTATAAATTTTTTTTTAAATAAGCCAAGTCAGAATTTAGAAAGAAAGAAAAATTAATGAGATTTGGGTTTGGCTCAGGCCTGGGTCTGGATTCGGACTCGGGTCTGGGTCTGAACTCAAAAAAATCCTTGTTGTTAATAAATTTGAAATAATTTTAACACTCAGAAAATATAATAATAATAATATAACTAAAACACTAATAATAATTATTCACAAAATATGGGTTTCACAATCTTTCCTCCTTAGAAAATTTCGTCCTCGAAATTAAAGGCAGGATAGGAGAATCAAACAGGTACGGGTACTGCACTCGTAACTCAGGTCCAACAATAAGAATTTTCAAGGCAGTCGTGGATGAGACGGTTTATGATATCATCCATGTAGAAAAATACAAAAGCGAACCAAAGTACACGAGGTTGATCAGACCATCATGCACCGGTCCTGATTAGACAATATTTTAGTAGGTGCACCCAATAAAATACTGTCATGATCAAGCTTGATAAAGAGATAGCTTGCAAAACTAGGCTGACTTAGCAGCATCAGTCAAGTTTAGAACGAAAAGATAAGTAGGAGTTTAAATGATGGCTCAAATTCTGATCTTCTTCTTACCTCTGACTACACTTGCAACTGGTTTCTCTGGCACTGAAAGGTTGAGTCCAATCTTCAGCTCTGAATTATCCAATATGGGACTCGGATCCGGAATGTAGCGTCTGAGCTGGCTCAACTTTCCTGCTCTGCTAACACTGATCGTTCCTCTGGTAGGAGAAAATCTTCACAAAAGACGCTATCTCCTTCTTCAAACTCCACTGATTGACGATGCTAACTTGGTAGTTGTTGTAAGGAAACTCTACCAATTTTAAATGATCTTCTCCAAGACCCTCCAATTTCCAAAACACAAGATCTAACATATCTTCAGGCGTCTGGATTATCTTCTTTGATTGTCCGCCGGTTTGTACTCCATAAATTCGGTAGGGGTGCCTCTCGTACAATGCTGTCAACTTCTCGGTGAATAAACTAACATTGAAGGGAATAAAGTGTGCTGACTTAGTCAGTCGGTCCACTATAATCCAATTGGTGCCCTTCCCTCCTTGGGAACAAGGCAATCCTTACTCAAAGTTCATTGTTATATGCTTCTACTTCCACTCCGAATTGTCCAGCGGCTGCAACAAACTTGTTGTTCTCTTGCTAAATTCCTCATGTTGACAAATTCACATCTAATTCCATACCTGGAATTGTCCTTCTTCATTCCATAGCACCAATCAATAGAGGCATATTCCGATACATCTTATTAGCTCCTGAATATATGGAATACTGCGACTGGTGCATTTCTTTCATCAACTCGTTCCTCCGTTTGTCAGCCGATACGTAAAGTCTCGTACCATTCTTCAGAGTTCCACTGCTGATCAATTTAGAAACCCTCAAGTGTTCCTGCCAACACTTGATCTCTAAACCTGCAAAGTGCCTCGTTTTGAAACTACGTCCTCTTGATTTTGTCCATCAGCCTCGAACTTCATCAACACTGAATCAGCATCCAGCTCCGTCCTTCTATCTCCAGGTAGTATAGCCTCCAGTCCAAGCTTCTCGACGTCTTCTAGTAGGTGCCACTCCTTGGTTAAGAACATCGCCACTGGGTATCGACTAAGTGTATCAGCGATCACATTAGCCCTACCCGGGTGGTATAACGGGTCGATGTTGAAATCCTTCATCAGCTTCAGCCATCTTCTTTGTCTAACATTCAGTTCTTTCTGAGTGAAGACATATTTCAGACTCTTGTAGTCCGTATATATTTTTACTCCCTTTCCATAAAAAATCATGCTTCCATAGCTTCAGAGTAAAGATAATTGCAGCAAATTCCAAATTAGGTGTGAGATAATTCTTCTCATGAGTCTTTAGTTGCCTAGATGTGTAAGCAATTACTTTCCCATGTTACTGAAGAACGCAACCCAGTCCTTTTCGAGAGGCATTACTGTAAATTGAGAAACCACCGGTTCCTGCGGGTAGCGCAAGGATTGGTGTTGTGGTAAGTCTCTTCTTCAGCTCCTCAATGCCGCCTGGCAATCTTTCGTCCAGATGAACTCTTCATTCTTCCAAGTGAGCTTCGTCATCGGCTCAGCAATCTTGGCGAAATCCTTCACGAACTTCTGATAGTAGCCAGCCAAGTTCAAGAAACTTCCGAATTGAACTTGGGGTATACCACTTTTCAACAGCAGCTATCTTCCATCGAAATTTCTTCTCTTGACAACATGGCCAAAAATCCACCTTGTCAAAGAAAATCCACGTTCAGATAACTTACCATAAAACTTCTTTTTCTTCAAAGTTTCCAGAACTTTTCTCAGATGTTCTTCATGCTCTTCTTCAGTCTTCGAATATATCAGAATGTTATCTATGGAGAAGATAAACTGATTCAAATACTCATGAAAAACTCTATTCATGAGATTCATGAACACAGCAGGAGCATTTGTCAGTCCAACGTCATGACCAAAGAAACTGCCCATACTTGGTGTTTGAACGCCGTCTTGGAAATGTCCTCCTTTCTGACTTTGATTTGATGGTAGTCAGATCTTAAATCAAACTTCGAAACACCCTAACTCCACACAAATAGATCAAACAGATCCTCGAACCGGGCAGAGGGTACTTGTTCTTTAGTGTCTGGTAATTGATGCACATCCGTACAGTTCCGTCCTTCTTGTGCACTAACAAGGCAGACGCTCCCAAGGATGAAGTTCCATCCTGGATAAATCCTAGAGCCTTCATTGATCTGGTCCTTTATCTTCTTGGCCTCCTTCGGGTTGACTCTATAGCATCCCTTAGAAATAGGGAAGAGCCGGGGACTAGATCAGTAGTGAACTCTATGTCTAGATCTGGGGTAGTCCGGGAAAACTATCAGGGAAAACATCTACCATAAAGGTGTAACTAAGAAGTTTATTCATGTGGAGAATTATAGCAAAACTCTCATGATTGATCCAAGGACATCCTGTTACAACCTCTTATGACAATAAATAATGTTATTCAGCAGTCCTAGGTATTAATCCTCATGGCTCTGGCTCTTGCATGAGCAGTCTCCAACTGCTTCCTCTTCTATGAACCTCGAGTCTTCATCATGCCTTATTGTAGAAGGCAAGGTCTGCTGGTTAGGAAGAGTCCCTAGGTTGTGGCCTAACAGGTGTTGCTGGGATAGGTATTCTGGTATGATGGAAAGATAAGGGGCAATCCTTTACCCGATGTTCAGCAGATCCACATACCAAACATTTCCCCAATCTCTTACGACAGATATTGGCTTGGTGACCAGGCCTTTACAGCAGTCACAAACCAATAGCTTCTTATGATATGACTGCCGGATAGAGCTCAAATATCTTCTAGGTTCAGGGGTATCCCTCCTAGGGCGAGGTTCCGCTCCAACTTGGTTTAAGATAGCTAAGGCTACATCATTGACGTTCTTTATGTCTTCTCTCGTGATATTCATCTGTTCCTGCTGGGCTTCAACTTGAGCTTTCTGGAACTCCATGATTTCTTGGAATAGGGCAACCATTTGGGAGGTGTTTGCTGGTACTGGTGGAGCAACAGGAATGGGTACTTTCCTAAGGAAATGCAACTCAGTTTGAGAAGAGGTAGGAATCGCCAGTGTAGTGAAAACTTCACTGGATGCATTATGGAGACGGTCAATCAGCTACGAGGGAAAAAACCCTGGACTTGGTTGAGGAGATGGGGTATGATCCGGAGAGGACACCTCATCGCCAGCAGGATTGGTCTTGTCAATGGTTATTCTCTGGAAGGTTTAGGATGCAAACATAAGCAAGGTATCTGTCACGCCCCAGAACCAGAATACTGGAAAGCGGGGGCAGACATAGCCAGCTACGTATAACGGAATGGAATCCACACCGCTTATACGGTCACGGCTGTCTAGATATGTGAGGGTTTCACTACAATCCATCAGTCTCTTAAGGTCATCAAATAGCCTATTGTCTCAATCTCATCCAACTAATAATAATTACAAGATGTCAGACCACCAAATACACAATAGTAAGGCGTCCCATACATTATATATCCGGAATGATCATGAAGCTAGTCGTTACAAAATATGAGGACTAGCAAGAGTTCAGTCATACATGATCAACCCCCGGGGCTTGTCAATCATGTTACAGCCCGTAGGCAGACAGTAAGTAAGTGCAATCGAGCTAACACTTGCTCGTCGGCTAAACGCCTCAAAAGAATAATGTACAATATTACAGTGGAAGAACAAAAGAAACCCACTCGATGCCCTGGTTACTCCTGGTGTCCACCATCGGACTGAAAAGCAGGGAGATCCTTTGGTGCTGCTCCGGTATCTGGCCATACAAAACCAGCTGGGTTAGACCCCAGAAAGAGCAAGTGCCACAAAGGAGGCTCCACTTAAGAACTAAAACCAACGAATCATTAGCATTCAACATGTAAGTGTAGAAGCATAGAATTTCACAACCAGAAAGACCATGCGCCAGACATTACATGCGCCAGAACTCAAACAGCAAAGTCAATAGCCAATAGACATTTGAAGAAGGACTTTTCATTTATATATAAAAGTCTATTACATGTCTAGAAAAGGTTGTACAAAGAAGAATTTCTACAAAGAATGATTCTAAGTCTACAGCCAGCGGCCACCATGCGCCTTCAGATAGGCGCAGAAGTCACCATGCGCCTCCAGAAAGGCGCAGCAGTCACCATGCGCTGCCAGTTAAGTGCAGCAGATATCATGCGCCTCCAACCAGGCGCATCCCACCATCTCTTCAGCAGCTTAGTTATGTGCATCCAGTGTCATGCCCCGCTCCCGCAGGAGCGATCGTCCTCGCTAAGGCGTGATGCCGCACGGGCCTAGGTTGTGCCCGTGCAAGGCTAAGTCCAGAAACGGCCAATTTGAGCTAGGCCACAGAGTCGCACAGAGTGTCCCCATTTGCAGCGGAAAGTAAACGAACAAAAAATTGAAGTGAATTCGAACTCTTTATTGATTTTCAAGAAGTTTACAAGCGACGCTAGGCCGATATTACAATTCGCTCAAGCTCTCTCTCTCTCTCTGAAACATAAAAGGCGTGCCAAGTGGCTTACAACCTGGAATAATTCATCGCGATGTTCCGATACATTATGTCCTGTATATGGTGCTCCAGCTCCTTGCAACGCTCCAAGGCTCGAGAGATAGCTCCGCGCCTTAGCACGGTCGATGGAAGCTCCGCACCAGACGATGTTTTCTGCTTCATGCAAGCAGACTGTGGGGTTATCAGTACATTGTTATGCACTGGTGGGGAGGCTAGCTCGCCCACAACGCTATCATTACCAAACACGTTCCATTTACTTTTGTGCATCTCTATCATTCATTGTCTTTCTAATCTTGCCTTAGGGTCAATTTCATGGCATATATCATAACCTATCCCGTGTTGCCAAATTTAAGTGTTGCATGAAAATACATGCACGACTTACCCATACTTACCGTCCGGCCTTCCCTGTCCAAAGTAAACCAAGTTAGTCAAACAATTCATGTGTAATATCATAACGTGATTCTTGGAAACATTTAATATCATGGGCGTGTCCCTGCCTCAGTTTCTAGCGCGTCGTAGGCGTATTCTCTAACTCATTGTACGAAGTATTCATTATCATTTTGTGTGATACATTTCAATGTCTGTTCAGAGGACGTTTTGTTCAGCTTAACTTAGGCCACTTTGATTTCAATGCAAGGACTTGCACGTGGATTGCCACCAGCAAAGCCCACTTAAATCTATATGCACCGGTCGCTGGCATCACAAGCTATTTTGGACATCCAAGCCATTGTATTTCTCAACTTAGCGTAGGGTGCGGACTGGCACACACCCCGTTAAGTCTTTCTTGAAATACTGCAGCACTTACGTCCCCTGGATGGCCAAGTCCGCACCCAGGCAACCCGTAAGCCTTATTTGATTTCCGTTCGGATCGGCCACGTCCTCCCTTTGTCCGTGCCGCTGGAAATCCCTTATATCTCCCACCTCCCGTATACGAGGGGATTATCCACGACCATTTCGTATTATTTGTCATTTAACTTAACGGCTGTCTCCGAGCCGTAGGCTAACCCTTAGCCATAATGCGTTATCGACCAGGTTGGCGTCCGTACAGCGCGGGTAGCGAGCCCCGTTGCACGTGCCCGTCACACCTGTCGCTAACAATTCCTTTCTTTCTTATCTTTTCTTCATTCTTTCTTTTCTTTCTTTCACTTGTCCGTTTGTTCATTGATTCATTTCATTCACATATTCATCCATTCATTCATCGATTCATTCATTCACTTATTCATTCATTCATTCATTTATACATATTACAACTCCCTGTGCGGGAGTCGCCTTGGCGACCCATCGGTCCCGTGGCCTTTCAATGTTGCTATACTCTACTCGGAACGACTATGTCGATAGTCTTCCAGTTTCATTGTTGTAAACCATTCTTTATTTTATTGTTGAACGCATCAGAGATGTAATCGTAAGCTTGTGCCTTAGCACGAGCGTGGAGCGCGGTGCGAGAGTTTTCACAATTTCTATGTTCTTTTCCATATTCTATACAAGCATACAAGATGGGATTAATCCCTTAGCTAGGTGCGTTGGGTCATTTATTAACATGCACGGGGTTATCGCCTAGCGATTCTCGTGATAGTGTCCGTATTGTTACGTGTCTAGGCTAAGCAGAGACGGGTTCATTGGAGCCACCCACCTTAGCGATGTTCGCATCGGCCGAGCGATACTCCGAGTGCGCCTTTGAAAGTCTAAGTCTGGATTCATCTTGACGGGCCAATGTAAGCCTTGCATCGATTCTTCATCAGGTCGATGCCAACTCTTCGGGTCGCCGGCTCGTTTGAGTCGTTGCACTTGCCGTTTGAATCGGCGTTCCGCTAGGGCGGAGCGGGTCACTACATTCAGCTCAGTTATGTGCATCCCTTCAGCAGCCCAGTTATGTGCCACTCTTCCAACCAGGCTCACCTGGCCGAGCAGGAGCCCAGTTATGTACCGCTCTTCCAGCCAGGCTCACCTGATAAGTGCTTCGATTACACAAAGCGTTTAACCCTCTGGCTGGAACCAAGGAAGAGAAGAGCACCGCAAATCTGTGGCCAGGGGAGGCTTCGAAAGAGCCTCCAAAGGCCAAGGAAGACCGTGATCGAAATACGGCTAAAGGAGCAGCTTTCAGAGTGGGCGACACCCACTTTGAAGGAAGAGAGAGCCTAGCACCGCCATTCCGATCTACGGCTCTTCCGGAACAACAGGAGACGAGGCCCGAGCATCCCTATCTTTGGATGCAACAGGCACCTTCCGCCTGTCCTCAGAAGCCCTCGACTCCGTCTTTTGGATGTAACAGTCACCTTCAGGAGCATTAACGACGACATGGCGTCTCATCTTCACCCTCGGGAGCACTTCGTCAACAGAATGCACCCGAGAACCCGAGTTCATATTGGAAAGACGTGAGGGAATGAGAGACCAACCTTCTCTCCATGCCACTATTTATAGGTCGGGCAAATCAAACCCATGCGCCAAGTGAATGGCTCTTCCGAATTCCGTGCAATGAACTCACATTAAATGGATGAACCAGACTGCCTCGACTTCAGCCAAACGGCTATTAAAAGCACTCGAGAAGCGAAACAGCCGCATCATCAAAGACGTGTCGGATGCGCCGGCTGGACAGCGTATCACACCTCTTCAAACATCAAACAGATGCGCCCTGTACCGAGCGCATCACAGGGGATGCGCCCCCATACGTCCCCATACGCCTAGTGGAACGTCAACCGACGTGCCCACTCAGCTGTCCATCGAATGTCACCAACATTAAATGCTGAACTGACAGAGTTGGCAGCACGCCTTCCCAAGTCTGAACGGCTGACAGCTTTTGCAGAAAACGAAGCATCCATAACGTCAGCATCATCATGACTCTATTCTGACGGCTACTGCCACGTGGCCACTCGACCACCCACGTGCGCCTCTGCGGCCATGCGCCCAAACCTGCATGCGCCTCAAAAGCCATGCGCCTCAGACCCTTCACTGATCCCTAAAGACAGAAGAAGAGTCTCCAGTTGAATTTTTACAAGTGCCTCAAAAGTCATGCGCCCCAGACTGATCTCTGATCCCGAAAGACAGAAGGAAAGTCGCTCGCATGCGCCTCAAAAGCCATGTGCCCAGAACGGCTCGTGACTCCTAAAGGTCATGAGCCAAAATCTCATCATGCGCCCAATCCAAGGCGTATTCCACCAAATCATCCCCCTGCCAAATCAGAGATCTCCGAGCCATGGGTCGACGACACGTGTCCTTTGACTCAACTCATCCAAGATCTCAGCAACAGAAAGATCTTCTCCTCTGCTACGTGCCGGCTCACAACAGCAGTATGAAGAATTCAACCCCGCGAGTAGGGCGCATCATCCATGTGCCTCCATCAGCAATCTCCACGTGGCGTCCCCACGTACCGGCCCATCCTACATATGCGCGCATGAGCAGCCAACCTGCCCAGCTATAAATAGAGGGACCATTTCCTTCTGACACAGACAGAGAGACATATACGAACAATCCAGACAGATATCACCAGAGAGGTAGATACAGACACTCAACGTCTTCCTCCTCTCAGCCAGCTCCAGCACCCAGAGCAATCTACACCTTCAGAGCACCGATAACCGTCGTCAGCCCGTCAACGGAGTCAACGTATTACCACTCGCTCCATTGGCACTTAGGACCCAGATTAAACAAAAGTGTACTCCTATGACTACATCTAAGTCCTATATTGTAACACTGTTCTGTTTGTATTAAGATTTGCAATCAAACGATTTTAATGGCAAACAAGCTGGCAACTCTGCTGGGGACTTCTTTCTCCTCTTCCGAGAAAGTCGTGTCACAGGCCGACGACGTGAAGGTGGGCTCCTCCCACAAGACGTTGGTTGTGCGCCTCAATCAACAGGCGTACGAGGAGTTCATTTCTGAAGGAAGCGCGAGTCCTTCGAAGCGGCTGTCGAAGCCGAAGAAGACCCGCCGTGTCTGGGTGCGCAAGGTCGACGCCTCGGGCACCACCACTGAAGGGGATGCGCCAATCCAGCCCTCCCTTCCTGCTGACGTTCTCAGCAACCAAGGTGCGCCCGCTGATGCAGCGCATCTCTCGGAAAAACGTGCGGCTGACCACGTTCCCCAGCCATCTCCCTCTCAGGCGAGGAAGATGCATCGACAGAGCAGGGGCGCAGCCAAAGCCCCGCGCATCACCTCTGATGCGCCACAAAAAGTCTTTGTCTTTGACAGACTCACTCGCTGTAATGGTGAGGAGAATTTGGATGCTGAGTACTATGCGCCCCAGCGGACTAGTACAAAGAAATCTAAGGCGGCACGGGCCATGCGCCACAAGCGTGCTATGCCAGCAGCAGGCCAGAGGCACGTGCTCACAATCATGCGCGCTGCCGATGGCAAGCTGTACAAGGTCGACTCAGGTGCTTCGGCACCAAAGACGAGTCGATCTTCAAAGTCCTCATCTCACTTGGGCCCATCTACTGTGTGCATAACCAAGTCGAGTGCGGCAAATTCAGTGGTCTTGAATTCCTGTGCCTCCTCTGGTTGTGCATTTGAGGTCCGTTCAAGTCACTTCAAATGTTGTTGTTCCCCTACTACTGATCATGATGCCTGCTTGGTATTAGATCAGGGGGCGCAGCACTTACCTGTCTGCCCCGGCGTTTGGCCTTGCCATGCGCCTGAAGGGGGTGTGAAGGTAGCACTCTCCTCCAATGACCTGCGTAATGTGATCACTCACAAGCGCCGGTCAGGAGAGTCGACCAACAAGCACAATGAGCCTCCCACGGGGCATACTTGTGCGGTGGTCACTATAAACTGCTGTGGCAAGACGGCAGTACCACCAAGGCAGTCAGTCTTCCAGCGACTGCAGTCATCGACACCCCTCCGACATCGCCTTGGGAAGAAGGTGTCAACAGAAGAGGAGCCAAGAGTTGCTTCATGCAATGTGGTCTCCAACTCCTCATCTCTCCGGAAGGCGACCGGCAATTCCTCGTCCAAAAGCCAATCAAGGAGAACCAAGGCAGCAGTCTCGACCTCTGGGGTGTTCGAAGGCACTCGGTCGAAGAAGAAGTTCTTGGAGGAAGCTGGGGGTAGTCAGACCCTTGTTGAGCTTCCTTCCGAAGACGAAGATGTCCAAAGCACAGCTGCGGCGGATCTTCATCCTCGAGGCGAAGTCAGCCTCCCAGAAGCACCTCGAAACGAGGATGTCCCCCAGGACACAGCTGGGGATAGAGACGAAGAGGCCCTTCAAGACGGAGCTGAGGATAATCAGGCCCTGGCAGATGCGCCCGTCGAGAATGACCTCCAGAATGTGGCTGGGGGTGGCCAAGGAGAGGTGACTCCCCCACATGAAAGTGAGGTCGAGAGCGAAGCCTCAACCAATCCATCCACTTCTGGCCGTGTCAGGACAGTATACATGGCTGGAGATGATGCCGAGTCTGATGCGCCACCGCAGGACATTGTTCAGCTCATAGACTCATTAGAGGGAGGACTCAAAACCCTCTCCGCCTCTATGCAAGTACTGACTCAAGCAGTATTTGATATTCGGTCGGCCTTGACCAGAACACCTTCAACCGGTCCCGACCCAGGAGTTAATGGGGAGTCGAGTGTACCCCTTCAACGGGCACCTTCCGACACAGAAGCACCTCGGACGTCGAAACCCTCAAACGCTCCACTCTAGATAGTGCCACCTTTCCCGACTCCTATCTCCACGGAGGATGTGGTCGAAATGATCAAGGACCTGCGGGAGCGCTTCGAGTCCAAAAATAGGCAAGAGGAGCGCCAGAAGATGGGCATTCCCCAGCCTTATTCCCTCGAGTGGAACAAAGTGATTTATCCTCCAAAATATAAACTACAAACACTCACACCATACGATGGGAAGGACTCTCCGCGTCGATACCTGACATACTTCCAGTCACAAACGGGGCATCTTCCAAAGGAGGACGCGCTCCTCACCAGCATCTTTGTTGGGGCCCTAAAAGGGGTGGCGTATGACTGGTACTGCAGCCTCCCCGACAATTCTATATCGTCCTTCGACGACTTGATGCGCCTCTTCCTCGATCGCTTCTACAATGGCGGGAAGGACATGACGATGGCATCTCTCATAGAGATACGCCAGAAGGAGAAAGAAACGGTTCGGGTGTTCATCGAATGCTTCCGACAAGCCTGCTTCAGGCTACCTCCAGGCATGCCAGAATATGCGCTCCTCTCCTCTTGCAGCATGAACATGCTGCCCGCAGTGAAGCTCTGGCTCAACTCTACTCCCCCTTCCGACTGGAGCTCCCTGATCATCGAAGCTGAAGTCGCAGAAAAGAAGGCGGCCAATGCACGTCTTCTGGGTGTCAGCTTTCCCGCCTTTGATGATAAGGGAAAAAGGTCAGCAGCCAACAACTTCGGACGAGAAGCAAAGGAGAAACAGGCATTGACTGTTAATGCCTCGAAGGGCGCATCTGCGCCTACTCAGAAGCCTCCCCTGGCACCGAGACCTAAGGAGGTGTATTCATTCAATAACGAAAACACCCTGCAACTCTTTGAAATACTGAAGCAGGGTGACAAGATCAAGCTCCCGGACCCGAAGCGGCCCGATAAAGTTGGGAAAGTGGACAACCCGAGGTACTGTCACTACCATCGGTTTTTCGGACACCCGACCAAGGACTGCTACGTCCTCAAGAATTACATCCAGCGCATGATCAATGTCGATGTAATCTCCATCGACTATGAAGAGAAGACGGTGTCAGCCAATGTGGTGTCACTTCAGTTCGGCACCTTGCCGCCGACCACCATACAAGATGGCGTCGTCCCCATCCCTAAGGCGACAATGGAGGTGGTGAACTTGCCACCTACCCGTGACAATGTGAGTGGACTCATCCCACTCACCACATCTCGAGGAGAGGTCCTCTGGGTTCACCCCGACCTCGTCTCCAAAGTGACTCAACCGGAGGTACGCTCTACCTCCAAATCAAAAGGCAGGAAGATCAAGTCTTGCCGTACGGTCTCTTCTTCAACAGAAGAGGCACTTCCAGTGCAGACGCGTGCACAACAGAACGCTCAGCCCGGCGAAGCTGCCGCCGAGGTGGTGCCTCCTGGCACAATCCCTGAGGAGGGCCCGTCTAAACCCTCTGCAGCCAATAAGCAGAAGCAGGTGGAGGCTCGTTTCGACAGACCTCTACGGAAGGAGAATGCTTCGGGGCTAGCCAAGCCCCACAACTTTGACATTCTGGAACAACTGGCCAGTACTCCTGCGCGCTTGTCTTTGTTTGAGCTCCTGCGTCTTTCCAAAGACTCCCGAGAAGCTCTCTGCGAAGCTCTGAAGGACGCTGAATCCTTTCTCAGTCAGGTCAAGCAGCCTGAAGACCTCCCAACTACTTGTGCGCACTGTCATTGTGCGGATGAAGTTATCCCAAACATAACTTTCACCCAACAAGACATGCTGCTCAAGCACCACCGACATAACCGACCGCTGTATTACACAGGGTACATCGGTTCAGTCAAGGTGAGCCGAATTCAGATCGATCCGGGGTCTTCCCTCAGCATTATCCCGAAGGCGCTGCTATCAAAACTGGGGATCCCAATGTACCGGCTGGCGCCCTCCAACACAACCATCAGTGGCTTCAACGCTAGCAAAAGCGAGCCACTGGGCAAAATCTGACTGAAGTGTCACATCGGCAACCTCAAAACTGAGGTGACTTGTTATGTGGTGGATGCCGAGGTCAACTACAACATCCTGCTTGGCCGACCATGGCTACATGAGTACATGGTGGTGCCTTCCACGCTCCACCAATGCATGAAATATGTATCCACCAACGGCGTCATCCGGACGGAGTTCGAAGACATCGATCCTTTTAAAAGGATTGAGGCTTACTTTACCGATTTCGACTTGTACAAGCCACTTGACGAGGAGGAAGCCAACGATGCTGATGATGAGGCAGAGACGGCAACTGAGCCGGACACGGAGCCGGAGATGAATCCAGATGCCCCATTTAAGATCCGACTGAAGGGCAAACCACCCCAGAAGGTGCCTCCACTGAGCATCAAGCTATCAGGGAAAGCACCGACTCTTGAGGCTCCCCTGAAGATACGCCTCAAGGGAAAGCCGCCTCAAACATCGGCTCCCTTGGTGGCGAAATTACAGGGGAAGGCACCACTCACAGGAGGCGCAGTTGAGGCACCTTTGAAGGTGCGTCTTAAGGGCAAACCCCCGCAGTCATCCAAGATGCCAGAAAGGGCTCACATCGCCCTCTCAGACCCCAAAGTCAAAGCTGTAGTGGATTCTCCTGATCCGACCCAGTGCTTACAGATAAGGAGCTTGGCGAATATATCTCTGCTGATGTAGATGCACCTTCCTTAGACAATGTAATCCCGCGGGATAAAATCTCGTACTTCATCAATAATAGAGTATCTTTTAATTATTCTTGTCTTCCACATTGGAATGCCATGTATACATTAGATCACGCTCTACGGTCGTTGCAAACACAAATAACGACCGTCCATAATGTAAATTGAGTAGTCCCGTCTCAAGGAGTCTGTTTCATAAACCCTCCACGAAGCCGAGACGAAGGATCCGTCATTTTTTGCAAAGTCGAGCATCATCAAGACCTCCCGCCACTCGAGCCTGAACCTGATACCGGCAGAGTACAAGTCTATCGGTATACGGATACAGCAAAGCACATCATCCAGAAGATGGGCTACGACCTGAAAAGCAACAAAGGCCTAAACTACGGCAAGGGTCGACCTCTCCCTCTCCAGCTTTCAACACCCAAAGGAAGGCCGCAAGACTACTACAAAAAAACTCGACGGGGGATAGGCTATGTCACGCCGCCATCAACTCCAGAGAGTTCAGACGTAGAAGACGTAGAACATTCCCACTCGTCCGAAGCGTCGACTTGGGATTCTGATACCAGTATCGGATCAGTCTTCAGGAAAGTGCTGTCAGCTAACATGACGTCAGCACAACCTCAAAAAGGTGAAGGCGAAGACCAAACGCCGAAATCCTTCGAAGAAGAACCCTGGGCTCAACGCCTAGGAGAGCAATGGGAGTCTCGTTTTGAGTTACGTGAACCTCCCACCGAAGACGAAGTCGAGCAGATCGACCTTAGGGACGGATCTTCTTCCAAACCCATCTTCGTCAGCAAAAGCCTAGAAGGAGAAGACCGAGAGGCTTTAATCCAGCTGGCTAAAGAGTATATCGACGTCTTTGCATGGAGCTACGAAGACATGCCAGGACTCGATCTACAGATCGCAATGCATAGGTTGAACATCTTACCTGATGCCAAACCTATCAAACAACAACAGCGACGTTTCCGTCCGGACATCATGAATGCCATCGATCAGGAGGTGGACAAACTCTTGACTAGCGGCTTCATCCGTGAGGAACAACACCCAGATTGGGTAGCCAACGTCGTACCTGTCACCAAGAAGAACGAAAGATACGAGTCTGTATCGACTTCAGGGACCTCAATTCTGCTTGCCCGAAGGACGAATTCCCACTTCCGATCACCGATGTGATGATCGATAACACATGTGGCTTTGAACGCATGTCCTTCATGGATGGGTATTCAGACTACAATCAAATCAAGATGTTCCCCGATGATGCGAAACACACGTCATTCAGAACTCCAAAGGGTGTTTTCTGCTACACAGTAATGCCCTTCGGCTTGAAAAATGCCGGTGCAACATACCAACGAGCTATGAGCACCATCTTCCGTCAACATCTTCGCAAAACAGTCGAATGCTATATTGACGACATCGCAGTCAAGAGCCGCCTCAAAGGAGATCACCTACAGGATCTGAAGACAGTCTTTGATCTCATGCGGGCACATCAACTCAAAATGAACCCCGCTAAATCCTTCGTGGGGGTTTCTAGCGGCAAATTCTTGGGCTTTGTCATCACGGCGAAAGACATTCATGTTGATCCCGAGAAGACCAAAGCCATCCTCAACATGGACCCTCCGAAGAATCTTCGAGAACTTCGAGGCTTACAGGGACGTCTGGCATACATCCGGAGGTTCATAGCAAACCTCTCCGGTAAATGTCAACCCTTTACTCAGCTCATGAAGAAGGGAGTCTCTTATGTCTGGACAGAGGAGTGCCAGAAGGCTTTCGACGACATCAAAGCCTACTTGACGAGCCCACCAGTCCTGGTGGCACCTGTCGCGGGCAAACCATTTCTTCTCTACGTCTGTGCCATGGATCATTCCCTTGGCGCTCTGCTGGCTCAAAACAGCGATACAGGCTATGAGAAAGCAATCTACTACCTCAGTCGAACGCTCATCGGGGCCGAACATCGGTACAAGCCCGTTGAAAAGGAGTGCTTGGCTTTGGTGTTTGCCATCCAGAAGACTCGTCATTATGTCTCGGGCCAGACAATTCATGTCATTTCCCGAGTCAATCCACTCAGAGTCCTCATGACGAAGCCAGGATCATTGAACACCCGGCTAGCCACATGGGCGATTTTGCTAACACCATATAATATGGTGTTTGTCCCGCAAAAAGCTGTTAAAGCTCAAGCTCTGGCTGACTTTTTAGCTGCACACCCCATCACAGAATCCTCAAAACTCTATGAAGACATCCCGGATGAGGTCCAAGAATCCAACGTCACCGAAGGAAGCTCCGTTTGACGGATGTTTTTCGATGGCACTTCAAGAACAGGCCCCAAAGGCCAAATCATCGCAGGAGTGGGGGTAGTCTTAGTCTCTCCCGATCAGTTGGTCATCCAGCGTGCTTACTCACTCTCGAAGCCGTGCTCCAACAATGTTGCCGAGTACAACGCACTCGTCATGGGACTCCAGCTCGCACAACAGCTGGGGGTGGACCATCTGGAAGCCTACGGTGACTCAAAACTCGTCGTGAACCAGATTCGAGGGCAGTATGAGGTTCGCCATGAAGATCTGATCCCTTACCATGAAGTTGCATTGAACATCATTTCAACCTTCACCGGGTTCTTCATCGAACACGTACCTCGTCTACAAAACTTGGAGGCTGACGCTCTGGCTGGCCTCGCAGCCTCATTGGCAGCGCCCTTTGGGACTCAACACTATGTCACGGTAACAGGCCGAGACTTAATTTGTCCCAGAAACAACCTGTGCTTGCAAGTGGCCCACGCCATACCGACGAACACTGGTGTTAATGTCCGAGACTGGAGGTTTCCGTTCATCGACTTCGCTGTCTACGGAATTCTTCTAGAGGACCCGAAGGAAGCCGTCTCAGTCAGGAGACGCTCTCTTCGATTTTACTACGACACAGCTACTAAAACGCTGTACCGACGCTCCTTCGATGGGCTCCTCCTTCGATGCCTGTCCAACGAAGAAGCAGCCGAAGCTCTCCGAGAAGCTCATGACGGAACTTGCGGAGCTCATCAACCCGGTCCTAAGTTGCAGGATCGACTGCGACGTATGGGCTACTACTGGCCAACCATGGCCGCCGACGCTGTTGAATATGCTAAGAAGTGTCACGCATGCCAACTCCATGCAGACTTCATACATACACCGTCTGAACCACTACATCCTACAGTCGCCTCCTGGCCCTTCGAAGCCTGGGACATGGATATTGTGGGACTAATCACCCCTCCTTCATCAAGAGGACACCGCTTCATCCTGGCCATCACTGATTACTTCTCCAAATGGACAGAAGCAGTCCTACTGGCAGAAGTAAAGAGCTCCAGGGTGGTCAGCTTTATCAAACACCATGTCATTTACCGTTTCGGAGTACCCCGGCGGATCATTCATGACAACGGTCCTCAGTTTATCAGCCACATTTTTAGCAGGTTCTGTGACAAGAATAGCATTCAAAATGTGGCATCCACCGCCTATAATCCGACAGCAAACGGGTTAGCAGAGGCGTTCAACAAAACCATCGTCAGGCTACTCAAAAAGGTCGTGTCATCCAATAAACGCGATTGGGACGAAAAGCTTGGCGAATGCCTTTGGGCCTACCGCACAACGGTACGGACCCCGACAGGCAACACACCATTCTCTCTGGTCTATGGAAGCGAAGCGGTACTGCCTCTCGAGATCCAGATACCCTCACTCCGCGTAGCAATAACAAACAAACTCACAGAAGAGGACAATCAACGTCGTCGTCTGCGGGAACTGGAGGCACTCGATGAGAAGCGTCTCCTAGCTCAACAACGCATCGAACTCTACCAAGCCCGTATATCACAGGCTTTCAACAAGAAGGTCAAACAGAGGACTTTCCAAGTTGGTGACCTGGTTCTGGCAGTCAGGAGGCCGATGGTGTTAACTCACAAGACACCAGGAAAGTTCAAGCCCAAGTGGGAAGGACCTTTCATCATAGAGACGGTATACTCAAACGGTGCTTACCGCCTCGCCAAACCTAATGGAGACTTGTTTATGATGCCCATCAACGGCAAGTTCCTAAATAAGTACTATTCTTGACATCCTTTAGACATGTACTTCCCCAAAGAGATCTGTGGGCCCAATCATCGGGATTCACAAACAATCTCCTTCCACAAACTCATCCGCTTCTGGAACCCAGCTGTTCCGTGACTTCCTTTAGTAGAAAGACAACCACGTCCACATTACCTCTGAGTTGTTCCTCTACACCCTACAAAGCGGAATCTTACACTACGTAAGCCGACGCTACCCTTCATGTTTACCACGTCCACATTACCTCTGAGTAAACATCTCGTACAAACAACCCCTACGTTGTCGTACATTGATCGCAGAACTTCCACGTCCACATCACCTCTGAGTTGTTCAGCGTATCCCCAAGAATTATTCCTACCACGTCCATCACACCTCTGAGTAGGATGATTCTATCATTTGAACCCAATGATTGCCATGTCCACATCACCTCTGAGCAAACATGTTGGTTCCTTCAAACTTATTATCTGTGCCTAAAAACCAAGGTGCGCAAAAGATAATAGGTCCACACAAATCATCAAGTTCATAATAACAAAAATGAACACATCACAAAAAGTTGCGTACTTCTTTATTTTTCTGAAAGAGAGAGTACAAAAACTATACTATCCCTCGGCAAAGGGTTGCAAAAGAACATAAAAAAGAGGAAAAGCTACAGTCCCTGAACCTCCCCAGGGTGGGCTGAGAGCTCCCTGACTCGAAGTCTTAGGTCGGCTGTACGGGCCTCCACAGTCGCCAGGACTCGTCGCTCAGCTTCTTGACGCATCAATTCAACAGCCCCAGTGGAAGTATCGCTCTCATGCTTCTCATCAAGCTGTTGTCGCTGCTGCGCCAAGGCAAGAGTCCGCTGAGTAAAAGTCGCTTCTTCCTTCTTGA
>JANAVB010018031.1:0-40630 GCA_029216955.1 Iris pallida | reverse complement strand
ATTCGGTTTTGTTTTGTTGACATATTTCTATTGTTTAATGGATAGGATCCAAGTTTGGATCGATGGTTAAATAGAAGCTTTACAGCAGGGTGTATATGAGGTTGGACTGGGTTGGGAATTCTTCCAATGTTACACTGGGCTTAACACATTTACTGTATAAGACTTGGTTTGTGTATTAATTACCATATATTAGTATAAATAGTGCTATACACTGTTAGCTGAATATTGTAGGCTACTTATATTTTAAGGTTGATTGTAGTATTTTTCTAGTAAAAATGCAATTGTCAAATTAAGAAAATAGCCTAACAAGGTTTCCTATATTCTAAATATTATTCCAAAATATTTTTGACTAATAGTATCATGGCTATTAAATTTAGATTTTGATAATTGATCTATAATATTATTGGTTATATTATTATCCCTATTATTATTCCTGTATTAGATTCCTAGAAATTTCCAACTAACAAATATTTGTAAAAGGTATCTACTATATATATATGATTAAATAAAACCCATTTTTGCTAGTATTGTTTACTCTAGATAGTTTATAAAAATTTATTTTAGTTGTTATGGTTATAAACTTTGGCTCAAAATTTTGTAATAATTTTAAAAATAAAGGTTAAGGTATTTTACTAGATATACCTTTGCTTAAATATGTTTATAGATAGTTAGTTAGTATGTATAGTAATACCTATTATTAGCTAATCTATATAGACAGCTAGACATTATTGTTATAAAACCTAAACAATTTGTACCAATTAAACAGGTGATCACATTCATGCAGTGCTACTCCCATGCTTCCAAGGCGAGGCAAGTACACCGGCTCGATCTTTTTACTCTGTATTTCTGTTTTGCTTCATGTTCTCATATTGACACGTTGTACACACGATTGTTCATCGTTCATTGTTCATTGTTCACCGTTCATTGTTCATCGTTTATTGTTCAGTGTTCTTTACTTGTACATTGGGGTGGAAAAATACTACAGATATGTGACCAATCCTATTTTAGCTAGGCATTGGCTAATAGCTTAGGTCTCACATCGTGCACGTGGGACTCTAAGCCGTACCATTATTCATGTGCTCTTGTTCATTATTACCCAGCCGGTCACATACTCTGATTGTTATTTCAAATGCATGTTACACAGATAGTATAGTTCATTGTTCAGGATCTGGTACTATAGTTCATCGTTATTCATGTACCACCTTTTCATATTCCCGTCTTGTACCATAGTTCATATTGTGATTCTTTTCATGCATTTCAGTTTACATTGTTTAGTGCTTCTTGTCGGGGTTGTACTTTGCTCTTTTCCTGACATGATACGTTGCAGGTGAGCTTGAGGCCACATGGAGCATGTGATTGCATTGGATATTGCATGATTTATTTATTTATTTTTAGTAGATTGTATTTTTATGATTTTATCATTATATATTTTTTGACCGAATTTGTCTCCGGATGACTTTGTACTAAAATGCATGTTACACAGATATAAGATTTTTAAAAAAAATGTATTTTTTTTAGTTAATTGAGGATATACATATGTTTATTAGAAGATTTTTTTTTTGAGCGGTTTTGAAGTTGCTTCTCTATAATAGTAGAGAGAGATTATATTTTGGTCCCACTAGCTGTTTGATGTTATCCTGACCGCTTGTAGACACTAAGAGCATCATTAGTATTTGGGACTCTCAAATGCAATTTGGGATCCAAAATTTCAAAAAAAAAAATGTAAATTTAGAGTGGGTTAGATTTGTGTGAGAATAGTAGGAAATGACAAAGTGAGCTCCGGTCCCAAAGATTGTGTGCTCAAAAATTAATGTAGGAAAAAAATAATATAGAAAGTTGGGCTCCAAATTGGGACTTACTATTATACAAACGAGTTCCTGCAATTTAGAATATAGAAATTGTGAGGCCCAACCCTTGGCACCTATGGGTGGGATGAGACCTAAATTGTAGAAATTGAGACTATAGATGAAACTTACTATTCTACAAAATAAGCTCCTACATTCTAAATCTAGAATCTAGAAAATAGGATAGGCCTTACTATTGATGCTCTAACCAGGGGAAAAAATTGACTTGGTGGACAATGCAATCTCACAATCTTTCTTTTGATCTTGAGGCGCCTAATATTTAGTGATGTAGATGCTAGAATTTTGATGTACATTTTTTAAAAATGTTTAAAAGTTTTTGGGTAAACTATTGCAAATGATAATGACTAGTAATGTTCTTAAACTTTAATGGTTAATATTTTAAATTATCATTCATATATATATATATATATATATATCAAATTACTTTAACCTTCCGTATATTTCACTTTTATTAAACAAACCTCCCTTACTTTGAAATAATTACACGGACCTCTTCTATATTTTAGATTTTATATAAAGAGTTATCGTACTAATCACCCTTATTTTTAAAATAAAATATAAAGTATAAGGGAGGTCCATGTAATTATTTGAAACTAAAGGAGGTCCCTTTAATATTCATCTATTCTACTATATAATGTAAAAAATAGACCTTACCGAATCCTTCAATATATATACTAACTAAAAAATAGATGCAATAAATCTCACTAACAACCATTTAAAAAATACATTCCGGAAAAAATTATGTATTATGAAAATCGAAGAGTTCATGCTACTTGCTAAGTTTTATAATTTGTTACTACAAATTCAAAGAATTGACCATAACCTATATAATTAAAAATAACATAGTGAAACCAACTCATCAACATCATCCAATCCAAGTGTCTTTTAATCATTCTAATTATAATCTCAATTTTTGGATGTAAAAAAAAAAAACCAACTACAACTCCTACTCCATGCCCCCATATTTTCGCGCAACTCTACATGTTTTCTTTTCTTGTATAATTAGTCTTTTATGGATATCGTGAAAGTTTCATGTTCATCTCTCCTCTTCCTCGATCTCTTCTTCGTCCATATCAGGCAAGGAAACATCCGAAACGAAGTTCTGGGCTGCTCCGAACTGCTGCAAAATCGTAACACAAATCTGTTTATTTGTTACGTATCACGATTCGAATCTCCAAACCGTAAGACGTGTAGGTGTCCGTGGGTTGTAATAATAATAATAAAAAAAACTTACACGTATCATGAAGACTCGGACACAGAAACAGTTGTGATACAGTACTAACCGCAGTGGTGTTATCTCTACTTGACACCTCTGCATCGACAAACCCATGGCAGAGTGTAGAGTGCTGCTTAATAGCAAGAACTCGGCAGCCAAGGTCGTGCATGGCGAGTACAGATGTGGGTCTTCTGGAGAAATGGTTCCAAGAGTCTTAAAAAAAAAATTAATGTCGACATACATCATATCTAATGGTAGATGACAGGCCTCGTTTGGTTCGCGGAATCGAAGGGAAAGAAAATCAATTCACGTCTATTGGGAATTTTCTTTCCTCCTCAATTTTTTTGACATCCAAACATAATAAGTAATCACTTTACTTTTGACTAATTATATGGGTACAGCCAAAAATGATCGGGACTAGTCTATTTTTTCAATTTTTCTAGCAGTCGACTGTCCAGTTTCTAACAAGGACTGCCAGGATCTAACAAGGACTGCCTACTTTTCTGTAGACCGGACTGTCAGAAAGTGGGCAGTCCTAGGACTGCCACAATGGGATAGTTCCGATCACTTTTGGCTGTGCCCATATAATCAGTCTTCCTTTTCCAATCTGGAGATTCTGCCAACCAAACAAGGGAGAGGGATTAGATGACTGACTTGTAGACGAAGCTCTGATCGTGAAGCCCAATTATCAGAGTCGATGCTCCGATTTTCTTCACTAATGATACGATTATATCTGCTTGATCACCCTCCATCACTGTGATTTCTACCTTGGCCTACAAACATATGAATATGAATTTAAGGACAAAATTGAAGTGATAATCTATTGATATCTTTGGTTTATTTTATAAAAATTTATTTCCAGAAATTGCGTAACTCGAGTAAACTATTTGCCTAAAATAAATTTTTTTTGTTTGTTTCTATAATTTTTTATTTTTTTTTAATTTGTTTTTAGTTTTCTAATCTTTTTCAATTTTTAAGAGGTTTTTTTGGGTCAGTTTTTTAAAATATTTTTTCATTTTTTTAAGAATAATTTTTGTTTTTTGGGGTATTTTTATCTTCAGTTTTTATTTTTTCCAAAATATTTATATATTCATCGTACATGGAAATAAATTATTTTTAGTAAATTTAATTTTCAAAAATATATAATTTCCGACCATAGTTTATAGTATTTTGTATAACAATAAGTCAGGTACATATATTTGATATTGTCATCCTAGTAACACAATTATAAGTATTAATAAACAATATTGATCTAGTTGTAACTTGTCGATTCGAGCCATTCAAACAACATGATCCGATTTTTTTTTTTTAATATAAAATTTTTGACTATACAGTATTCTACAAACATATCTATTAATATAGAATTTTTGGCCATACAGTATTCTACAAACCTCGGCGATTCCGTTGCAAAGTTCCTTGAAAGAGAGGGCGAGATGGAACCCCTGGAGCCTCAGCTTCTTCTGCCGGTTCGTCGACCGTGTCGAAGGGTGGACGTGGAGGAGGGTGACGGAGTCGCCGCCGCGAAGGAAGTTGCGGACCGCCCACCGGAGGGCCGTCCGCGCCGCTTCGGCCTCCTCCACCACCACCACCGCTCTCTGCCTCTCCTCCATATCCCCTGCAGAAGCAGTGCAAACACACTACACTTGACAACACCAACTAATCCTCTCTGGCACTACACATCACTTTTTCTTCTTCTCCTAATCTCTACTACTTTGTCATGATTTATGGAAGCACTATGCCACTATGGTAGAGAAGTGGGTCTTCTTTATGTAATGTAAAGAAAGATGTGTGGCCATTGCCTCCTTTGCATAAACAATGCAAAAAGAGTAGAGGTGCATTAATTACATTGATTATCCATTTTTATTTTATTTTAAGAAAAGGGAGTAAAAAAAAAAAAAGGAAGATAGTTAGCCTATGTTCAAGATCATCAAAAATAACCTAGTAAAGCCATAAAATATTAGGTACATTTGATCCAACAATATCTCAATTCGGTATATTGTTTCTCGCTCCCTCAATCTCGATACTAAAGCGAATCTTTGATTGTCTCCCTACCCAATCCCTCTCATGTCTTGAATTTTTTTTTTAAATGTCGGATGTAACGCATGGGACCCTGACTCTTTTATCCTTTCCCTAGCCAATCCCTCTTACCCTCTTCCTACCCAATTGGCCCAATTTTCGATCGTTATTACGGGATTTGACCGACTCTTTTACCCTCTCTCTATCCAATTCCTCTCGTAGAAGAAAAATCGAAAATGGAAAAACAGGTAGATAAAAATAAATCTCATAATCAACATATGGGGGTGGGTTAATGTTAGTGCCGGGGCACAATTTTTCATGGAAAACTGAGAATATGAAACAATTGTAAAAACAATGTTCCAACGCAACACTTCTAGGAAGGTTGCGCAAGTATAACTAAGATCTAAAAAAATATTGTTATGATATTACGAGAATCTAAAAAGATTTCGTAATCACAACAGCGAAGAAGATGACAGGCGAGAGATGGAAGATGGCCTGCTGGGGTGAATGATCACCGTTGCTCAAAGCTTTATTCGCCCTACACGAACAGCTTCCAGGAACCAGCAAGTTCGTCGGAGAACTTGGAACACTCCTGCTCTTCTGACTCCTCGGATGGACACGAATTCCCGTGCAAAAGCAACGCTGGTGCGGCGCCTTTCCTCTATCTCGAAGGCTGCTGGAATTCGCAAGCAAATTTCGATCAGAACTGTGTTAAAGAACACGTCTGAATTCTCTGTTTACTTGTGCTAAAAAAATACTTCAAAGTGCGCCAACAAAACGTCACATTACGCCTCATGAGCCCATGAGCCCGAGCCCGAGTCCGAGTCGCTAAGCCCCTTCGGGGCTTAGCTCCCATGGAAATAAATTTCCCAAGAGCAAAAAGCATGAATGCTTTAATTGTTGATTTTAGCCTTTTTTCCATTAGAAAAATAACCCCACATGGCAAATCCATGTGCACCTCCACACACATGTGCATCTCCAAATAATAGCAAAGCTAATATATAGAGATACAACCTCTTTGTTTTTCCGATGTGGGACTAAAGCTTTCTAAAGGAAAAACCAAAAACTCCAACAATCCCCCATATCTCAATATAATGGGTATAAGTGTTCCCCACAGTAACTGTCCATCATGCATTAGGAGAGATGTCGCTGACGACTTGAATCTTCCCGCATTGATCAAAAATCAGACTATAATACAAGAATAGACTAAGCCTTCAATTCTGCATCATAGCTGAAATTCTTTCCACTCACATAATGTAGCTACATGTGCTTCTGGCTACACATTAAAGGCCCTGTGCCATCCTGGTTTCAGTGTATAATTTTGGGCGTCTACAAGTTTACCCTCAGGAACGGCCTGATATCTCTTTGTCCATACACTATAGGTGAGTCATTATAAAGAGATGGCATGAAGCGCTTTGCGCTTCCCTTGCGGTGCTACGTCGCCATGACATGGCTTAAAGCCGAGGCCTTACCCCGTACCGGGAACCTCATCGTAGTGTCATACTACTGTAGCATGAGGCAACCGCCTCTTTGTAGTTCCAAACTACCCAGCATGAAGCCTTAGGCCTCTTGCGGTGTTACGCCGCAACGACATGGCTGCAAGGCCGAGGCTTATCGAATCGGATACCTCTTGTGGTGTCGTGCCACTGTAACATGAGGAACTCCTCCTCTTTGTGTGCTGACTACACCCCTCTTTATTTTTAACATACAGCATTAGGCTAACTGCCTATTTACGGCTACGCCGCTGTGACTGGCCTATAAAGCCGAGGCTTTATCCTATTACTGGGCAGCACCCCACTATAGGAACCTCATTGTGGAGTCACCCCACTGTAGCATGGAGTTTCACTCCTTGTAGTGCTGCTCTAACCGTACCTCCTGTAGCAACACACCAGGCATTCACTCCTGAGAAACTCATTAAGGCAATTAAGTCAACCTTCCCACAGGAACTGTTTTCCGCAGAAAACAACAGTAGACAACAGTGGTTTATAGGTCCGTAACCCTCCATGCCCATAGAACATGTATCCACCATTCTGATATTCTTCCGATTAGTGGTCCTCCCTTGAACCAAAAGCTAGATGCCTAGTAGATAAATCTTGAACTAATAGCATAAAACTTATGGTAGGAATACAAATACATATCAGAATGCCTTCAAGCCATTTTACAAGCTGTGTCATCGACCAGCTGGCGCTTGAGGCCCTGGTGAAGGATCCGCCAGGTTCTCCTGACTCCGAACATCATAACTGCAATAACACCCTCTTGATAAGTTTGTGTACTGTCCTGTGCTTCAACCGTACAGTCCTCTTCTTTCCGTTGAAGAGGTCATTTGATGCCACCGCGCAGTCGCCTGGTTGTCGCAGTATATCGGTATCGCCGGTATTTGCGCCCCAACCATTGGAAGATCATACATGAGCTCCCGAACCATTCTGCTTCCTCGGCTGCGGTATCAGTACAAAGAACTCAGATTCCATGGATGACCGAGAGAGCATAGTCTGCTTCTTCGACTTCCACGATATAGCAGCTCCATCCATTATGAAAATGAATCCACCTGTGGACCTCTCGCTCTCCACCTCTAGCACCAGCTGACATCACTGAAGCCTTCCACTACCGGCGGATCTCCGCTGTAGTACAGTGCATATGTCTGAGTCTTATTGAGTATCTTATAACCCGTTTCACAGCTTTTCAGTGTTCAGCACCTGGGTTGCTCGTGAAACGACTAGCATTCCTACGCGAAAGCTATGTCAGCCTTGTGGCAGTAGTAGCATACATCAACTTGATTACGCTTGAATACTCCAGCTGCCTGACGCTTTTCCCTGAATTAGGCTTCAGCTTCAGATCATACCTGTATGGCGTATCGATCCCTGGAAGATCCCGATACCCATAACGAGTGATCATTTTCTAATATAATGAGACTGTGACAGCGCTAGTCCATTGTCTGTCCGGATGATCTTGATCCCTAAGATCACATCAGCTCCCCCAAGTCCTTCATACTGAACTTGCTTGAGATGAATTTCTTTGTCTCCGTGACATAGCTAATATCCGTACCCAGGATAAGCATGTCGTCCACGTCAGACAAACGATCACACCTCTTCCATCTGCGAACTTCGTGTAAACACACTTGTCCGTATCGCTGACCATGTAGCCATTTGACCTTATAAATTTGTCAAATTTCTCATGCCACATCTTGGGAGCTTGTTTAAGACCGTACAAGGATTTCACCAACTTGCAGACTTGTCTTCAAGACCCTGATGACAAATCCTCTGGCTGTGCATGTAATCTCTTCGGTCAGCTCGCCATTTAGGAAAGCCGTATTCACATCCATCTGATGTATCACCTTATATATTGCTGCGGAGCAATCAACATTCTGATGGTGGTCATCCGGGCTACTGGAGCATACGGTCAAATAGTCAATCCCCTGCTTCTGAGAAACCCTTTGGCTACCAACCTAGCCTTGAACTTGTCAATAGTTCCGTCTGCTTTCATCTTCTTCTTGAAGATCCATTTGCATTCGATGGATTCGCTCCTTCAGAAAGATCAACCAACACCCAAGTGTTATTTGAGGTGAGAATCATTTCATTGTCAATCACCTCCTTCCAGAAAATTGCGTCTCTGGTCTTCATTGCTCATCATAGGTAACGATCTGCTTCCCACATGATAGGTGACAAGTCACTTCCGAAGTCCTTCGGCCTCCTCACCGCTTCGTTGACGGCTCAGCGAGTTCTGGTTCACCGTTGTTTCAATAACATATCTTCTTGGACCACATCTTCATTGAAGACTGCGCACCCTCATTGTTCTCCGGAACATCCGCAAGAAAATACTTGTGCCTTGCAAATTTATCTTCAAAATATTCTGCGTCGCGAGATTCAATGATATAATTTGACTCAATATCAAGAAATCTTCGAGCATCACTCTTCTCGGCATACCCCAAGAAGATCGTCTTAGTAGTCCTTGTCCAAGCTTCTGAATCTTCAGATCTGGAAGCTTGACATATGCCAGCACCCCCACACTCGAATGACATTCAAGTTAGGTCTGACCTTGAACCAGAGTTCATGAGGAGTAACGTCTGAAGTTGCATGAGGCACTCTATTTAGAATAAAAGTGCCGTCAATACAGCTTCTCCCCAGTAGCACTTAGGAAGACCAGCAGTCAACATTGAGTAATTTTCTGTTTGTTCTGTTCTTCCTCTGCTACTCCGTTTGATTGAGGAGAGTACGGAGCCGTAGTCTCATTGAAATTCTATGTTCTTTGTAGAACGATGCGAATTCATGAGACCTGTACTCCCCACCTCGATCACTTCTTATCCTTTTGAGTTGTTGCCCAGTCTGCCGCTCAGCTTCGGCTCTGAACTCCTTGAACTTCTCGAATGCTTCGTCTTTAGCCTTCAGCAAGTAGACGAACGCATACTTTGAGAAGTCATCGATGAAGGTTATGAAATACTTCATCCCGGCCTTTGTAGAGAACTGTTGAAGTCACAGATATCGGAGTGTACCAACTCCGAAGATCTGTACTTCGATTAACCCGAGGAAAGGGTTTCCTTGTGATCTTTATTTAAGCACAACTTCACATTTCTCTACTTACCCCCACACTTGGAGATAAGTCCTAGACTAGACATTTGTTTATTCGTTTACAATGAACTGTCCTAGCCTATTATGCCACACTCAAGAGTATAAGCAGAATGAGTGACTTCATTAATCACATTAATTACATTGGACTGATTTACAAGCTGAATTTTGAACATTCCTTCGGTATAAAAGCTTTCTCGATATGTTCCTTTGATAGACATCACCATCTGGCCAGCATTGATGTCCATCTGAGGCCTGCTTTACAGAGTAGGCCTCCTGAGATCAGGTTCTTGGCGATAGCAGGTACGTGCTTCACGCCTTGAATCGTCAGAGACTTCCCGAAGTCATAAACCACCGTCCCGATCCCGAGCACTTCAGCTTGTGCCTGGTTCGCCATCATAACCACTTCAGAAGTAGGTGTATAGGTGGTAAACAACTCCTTACTGGAGCAGACATGGCATGAGGCTCCAGTGTCTACCCACCAGTCAGAGTCAGTCCTTACTGCATCAACCTGGGCAATCATAGCAACAAAGTCAGTGATCATAGATACCTTACTAGGCTCTCCTTGCTCTGATTGCTTGGTTTTTGCTTTACACTCATTCTTAAAGTGGCCCTTCTTGCCACACTTGAAGCAAGGCATTTGAGACTTTGGCTTCTTTTTTTATAGAAGTTTCCTTGACTTTTAGATTGTCAGGGTTCTTCTTCTTGCTGTGGAAAGCCGCCTGCTTTCTTCCTGGTTCCTTGGTATGAACCATATTGGCGTTAGCCAATTGCTTGGACAGTACGTCCACCTTCAGTTGAGCCCGCATCTGGTCCTCAACATAGATTTCCTGTAGGAGATCTTCAAGGGTGATCTCCAGCTTCTTCCTATGCATGTTTGCATAGAACTTGCTCCACCCAGCGGGGAGCTTTGAGACAATCCCTCCAACAACAAACTTGTCGGGGAGGGACATTGTCTCGTCTTCCAGCTTCTGTCGCAGTTTCAGGAACTCCTTCACTTGCGGCAACATAGACTTTTCGTCCTCAAAGAACCACTTGTGATATTTTTCAACCACAAATATTTTACTGCGGTTCTTGTCTTCTTCGTAGAGTTTTTCCAGAGACTCCCATACGTCTCTGGCAATTGTCTTCTTACTATAGGATTCTGCTAGGGAATCCTCCATAGCATTCAGGATAAGCAACCTGCAAATGCTATTTTCTCTTTTCCACTTGGCCTGAAGTTTAGTAGCTGCAGTGATTGCGGCAGCAGACCCAGTATCTGGAACGGTAGGATCTTCCTCCAGAAGCACGTGATCTACGTCTTTGAGTTGAAGGGTGAGATATACCTTCCTCTTGCAGACTTGGTAATGTTCTCCATCAAACTTTTCTAACTTACAAAAGTCAGAATTGAAGAGTGAAACATTAACGTTTTCCATCGTAGCAATAAAGCTTTGAGATTGTTAGTACCGGGGCACAATTTTTCGATGGAAAACTGAGAATATGAAACAATTATAAAAATAATGTTCCAACGCAACACTTCTAGGAAGGTTGCACAAGTATAACGAAGATCTAAAAAAATATCGTTATGATATTACGAGAATCTAAAAAGATTTCGTAATCACAGCAGCGAAGAAGATGACAGACGAGAGATGGAAGATGGTCTGCTGGGGTGAATGATTACCGTTGCTCAAAGCTTTATTCGCCCTACACGAACAGCTTCCAGGAACCAGCAAGTTCATCGAATAACTTGGAACACTCCTGCTCTTCTGACTCCTCGGATGGACACGAACTCCCGTGCAAAAGCAACGCTGGTGCGGCGTCTTTCCTCTCCCTCGAAGGCTGCTGGAATTCGCAAGCAAATTTCGATCAGAACTGTGTTAAAGAACACGTCTGAATTCTCTGTTTACTTGTGCTAAAAAATACTTCGTAAACTTTCTGTGTTGGCCTCTCTTTTTTATTCTGTAATATACTCAGCCTTGAGAGAGAGAGAGGATGCCTTATATAGGCCCTGCAGCAACTGTTCGGTTGCCACAAAGTTAGGGACGTGGTAACAACCACCCCGAACATGTAGCAACCGCCCAGAACATGCATACGTACGTTCTGCTGCAAGTTACACCAACTGCGCACACCCTGCGCACTGCACGCACTGCGCACACTGCGCACGCAGCGCAACCCAGCACAACCCTGCGCAACCCAGCGCAACCCAGCGCAACCCAGTGCAACGAGCGCAACTAAAGCGCACTATGCGAGTGCGCCAACAAAATGCCACATTACGCCTCATGAGCCCATGAGCCCGAGTCCGAGTCCGAGTCCGAGTCGCTAAGCCCCTTCGGGGCTTAGCTCCCATGGAAATAAATTTTCCAAGAGCAAAAAGCATGAATGCTTTAATTGTTGATTTTAGCATTTTTTCCATTAGAAAAATAACCCCACATGGCAAACCCATGTGCACCTCCACACCACATGTGCATCTCTAAATAATAGCAAAGCTAATATATAGAGATACAACCTCTTTGTTTTTTCCGATGTGGGACTAAAGCTTTCTAAAGGAAAAACCAAAAACTCCAACAGTTAAAAACCTCAACCATACCGATTACATTGATGACCTTCTATTTATAAGAAATTTAGTAACAATAAAGATAAAGAAAATAATCTAAGATAACAATAATATAACGAAGAAATAACCTCCTTATCCATAATAATTGATATGGATGAGTTGGAGGTTTGAATTGATAAGTTCAAATCTTGAACTTGTTATTGGTATGATCCTGTAACACTCATGTCTTGAATCTTGCTTCAGGGTCTCACATCTAACTGTCACATAAGTTTTTTTTGAGATGTCTGATGTTACGTACGGAACTTTGTACATGCTGTATTGCATATCCTTTGAACCAACTACTCCCATCTCCTACCATTTTTATAAAAGAAAGGAATAATATGCTTCAGTGGCTCGATCCACAGAGCTTTTGCCACTCAGCCGGAGTCTTATGTCACTCTTCAGAAACCACAACGATCACTTAAGCTCGGATGAACCTAAGTCAAAGATCAATGGTTCAATAAAAAAAAATCATATTCTTACTCTAATTTTTTTTTAAGATATTATTTTCTCGGACTTGGCAAATTATTCTTACTCCGAATTGATTTCCTCTAATGACTTCTCTAGAACATTACGTATAGAAAGAACCTAATAAACAGTCTTTCACAAGTCTAACTAATCTTAGAGATGATGTGTAATCTATGTTGTTGGGTCCTACATTTGCTTAATTGTCGTTGTTGTATTTGCTGATATCCACTTATTTTGATAGCAATATTCATAAAATATACAATTAATGCCTGATTTGAAAAAGTAATGCAAGTAAAATTATTGTTAGGAATAAATAAAGGGTAAACTGCAAAAACAAATCTCATTAAATTCTCGCATTTTGCTTAAAAATATCTCATATTCTTAAAATTCGTTAAAGCATAAAATCTGCTCATTTTGTCTCCTTTCGGTTAATTGTTGTTAAGTGGGATATGTAATGACCATTTTATCCTTCCCTCACTCTCTCCCCTCCCCCCTCTCTCTCCGGTGGTGCAGGGAGGAGGAGGAGGACGGGGAGGAGACGCTGGCCGGAGGGAGGAGGGGGGGGGTGCTGAGGAGACGCTGGTCGGAGGGAGGAAGGGGGCTGAGGAGATGCTGGCCGGAGGGAGGAAAAGGGGGGGGCACAACCAAAATAAGTCATATCAGCGACGTATTTAGCGACTCCAAGGAAGAACGTCGCTAATTTTTGGGGGTTTAGCGACGTTTATCTAAGACGTCGCTGTTTGTCGCCAACAGCGACTAATAGCGACGTCTAGCGGCTACAATTTGTTTAATGGGAATCTGCGTCGCAAGTTCGTCGGTACACGTCGCTGATATAGCGACGTGTAGTGACGCATTTTAAGCAGCGTCGTCGTTTATTAAATATCAGCGACGTTTAGCGACGGCCGAGAAGGACGTCGCTAAATGTTTCATATAGGCGGCGAGGGTTTCCTTTTCGATCATTCACAAATTCCCCCCCCCAATTTTTCGTGCGCTCCTCCTCCGCGACGCTCCTCCGGCGATTTCCCTCCTCCGGCCTCCTCCTCCGCGGCACTTCTCCGGCGATCTCCCTCATCCTTCTCCTCCTCCTCCTTCCTCAGGTAGCTCCTCCTCAGGTAACTCTCCCCTGTCCCCGCTTCCCATTTTCTCCTCGTCTTCTAGCTCTCTCTCTCTCTCGCTTCTAGTTCGTGTCCACGAGAGCATGGACTCGCTGCGAGGGACACGAGACTCACAGTGGACTCGATGTGGGGGACACGAGAGCGTGGACTCGTTTCTAGTTCATGTGACACCTATTTTGTTGGTTTGGACACGTCGTATCCCACTGTGTGGACACGAGACTCACAGTGTGACACCTATATACTGATACTGGGAGTTTTTTGGGCATATCAACTGTCAATTTGATGTTTTGCTTGGATTCAAATTCTAATTTAGGGTTCGAGCCCTATTTACTGATACTGGAAGTTTTTTGGGCATTTTTAGGGTTTTGAAATGATGAATAAATTGACTAATAATTATTATCGAGCCCTATAAAATTTCAGCTATGTCACGAAGGATGGATACTAATCCTGTGAATGAGTTTTCTCCTAAGTATTCTCGACAGTTGAGTATGATTTAGCTCAATTACATTACTGAAATATGGAATAATTAGTGTAGGGTATGTTGGTCAGATTTTGGCAGAGTTCGGATATGATAGTATGCATGTTACAATTAACAAGGAATGATGTTGACACCAAATGTTGCACGACAGGTTACTTGAGTAACCTGGAATGTTTTACCTACTGAAACAAATGGTTTGGGTAAAGGTGTGTATAGGTTTGTCATCAGATGGTATGGGATTTTGCCTGCCAAGTTCTGAACAGCAGTCCAGGCTGCCTGCTTAGTTGAAAGTCTTAATTAGACTTTCTGTTCAGTACCCTTTGACTGAATTAAGTTGACCTGAATACCATATTTTAAATCCTAAATCTAAGTCTGCCTGTTGTTCAATTCATGACAGGTTATCTTGTTAACAGTAAATGCCTTCCTTTTTAATATGTGTGAAACTCAGAGGTAGGATAAATCCAGTACAAATTAGGGACTGTCATATTCAGGCAATTGGTACCAGTATTTAAGACTAGTTTGATTTGTATAATTATCTGCCATTCGACTGGCGAGACAGAAATCTATGTATGACATTTGCTATAAGGAATTTGCATTAATCTACGGTACGACATCGTGATCAGGACATAGTCCCTGCAGCCATTCGACTGGCGAGGCAGAAACTATGTAGCCGTAGATAAAGTTGATTGTCCTCCGACCCCCATCCCTCGGCAATGATGATACGACAACCTATCACTACATCTTTCAGTAGTAGATAATGTCTTAGTATTACATTATGTGGGTTCATCTTGATTCTGTTACATCCTTCAGATACTAGATTCGATAAGAACATATACTACACCATATGTACAGAACATAGATGATTCCAACTAATGTATGCTAGAATGAATTTTGGGTTGTGTTCTGAGCCATTCGTCCCCACACTTGGCATTTATGCATGTGAAATATATCGTTGAAGAACATAAAACTTGTGGTCGTACAATCGTCACTTTCGTGCGTCAGTTCATGTCGGTCTTCACTTTCTGCAGTAATTATCTTAAAATAGATATGAATTACTATCTGCAGAACCGTTTGTGGATATACAATTGTCATCCTGATGAATTATTATCTGTGTCAATCTTTGCATAATTATCTTAAAATGGATATGAATTACTATCTGCGGAACCGTTTGTGGATGTACAATCGTCATCCTGATGACATGTGCGGTGTGTGGGATAAATTTATACAGGGTGTGCAACAGTTCCTGCAGTTTGCCAAGGCGTTCCCTCAGTACATGGACCGTACAAAAATTAAGTGTCCATGTATGAGATGTCGCAACTTGAAATATCATTCGGAAGTGGATGTGAAATATCATTTGTATTCGAGGGGTTTCATGCCAAATTATTATCAGTGGACCGCACACGGAGAACTTGTGCCTTTAGCCTCCGAGCCGGAGCCTTATGTAGATGTCCACGAGCATGCTGATTACGACCAAGGGTGGACGAACATGGTTTTCGATGCTGCGGGACCTAGTTTCGATCCGAACAATCAATATGCAGCTGAGGCGGCACCGAATGCCAATGCTGTAAAGTTCATGGAGTTGCTGGAGAATGCAAGGACTCCTTTATATCCTGGTTGTGATGACCATTCACCATTGGAGGTGATTACAAGATTGTTGAGCATAAAATCAGATTTTAAATGTCTCAAGAATGCTACAACCGAATCCTGGAGTTAATTAAAGATATATTGTCGGAGGGTGACAAGTTACCTAAAGACTTCTACCGATCCAAGAGAATGGTGAGATCGCTCTGGATGGGGTATGAAAAATTGATGCATGTCGCAATGGATGCATGTTGTACTATAAGGACGACAAGGATGAAGACGCCTGCAGATTTTGTGGTGCCGATCGCTTCAAGGCAACTAGTACAACAAGGACTTTTGGTGCACGCAAGCCAACAGATTCGATGCACTATTTGCCTTTGACGCCGTGGTTGCAGAGGTTGTTTATAGCAAAGGAGACAGCTGATAATATGAGTTGGCACAAGCGGGAACAAATAGATGGAGTACTGGATCATCCATCCGACGGGGAAGCATGAAAGCACTTTGATCGAGTGTATCCCGATTTTGCTTCGGAGCCGCATAATGTCAGATTGGGGCTTTCCTCCTACGGTTTTACCCCATTTGGACTTTCGGGCTCACAATATTCTTGTTGGCCTGTGATTGTTACTCCGTACAACTTGCCGCCTTGGATGTGTATGAAGACTCCTTAAATATTCCTAACTGTTATTATTCCAGGTCCGAAGAACCCGAAGAGGAACATCGATGTGTACTTACAGCCCTTGGTAGATGAGCTGAATCAGTTGTGGGAAGTAGGTGCAACCACATATGATGTTTCCAGAAAGCAGAACTTTCAGATGAGGGCCGCACTAATGTGGACCATCAATGATTTCTCGGCCTATAGAATGTTATCGGGTTGGAGCACCCATGGTCGTCTCGCATGACCGTATTGCATGGATCGCACTAAGGATTTTCGTTTGAAACACGGAGAAAAATCGTGCTTCTTTGATTGTCATCGACAGTTCCTGCCAAAGGATCATCCGTACCGGAGGAACAAGAATGCTTTTCGTGCTGGCGTGGTAGAGAAGTCCAGTCCACCGCCACGGTGGTCCGGGGACACGATATGGGAAGAAGTTAAAGAATTGTCAAGTGCTATTGAAGAGCCTACAGCGGGGTACAAGTGTGATGGATTTGGCCGCGCTCACAACTGGACGAAGAGGAGTATATTCTGGGACCTACCATATTGGAGTGACCATCTGCTCAGACATAACCTGGATGTCATGCATATCGAGAAGAATGTATTTGACAATATAATAAATACTGTGATGGACGTAAAGGGGAAGACGAAAGACAATCCCAAGGCCAGGTTGGACTTAGAAAAAAATATGCAGACGTCCAGAGTTGCATCTGATAAAGGAAGGCAGTGGGAAGTATAAGCAGCCCAGGGCCATTTTCTCACTGGACAAGGAGGACAAAGGTAAACTTTGTAGGTGGATCCAGGACCTAAAATTTCCAGACGGGTACGTATCGAATTTGAGAAGATGTGTTGACCCGAAGGAGAACAAACTACAGGGTATGAAGAGCTACGACTGTCACGTTTTTATGGAGAGGTTAATCCTGATTGCATTTCAGGAATTCTTACCTCATGTCGTTTGGGATCCACTGACAGAGCTTAGCATATTCTTCAGAGATCTTTGTTCTACTATGTTGCTCGTCGATCGACTTGAAAAGTAGGAGAAGGACATTGCAGTAACATTGTGTAAGCTTGAGAGGGTGTTCCCTCCTGAATTCTTTGACTATATGGAGCATTTGCTAATTCATCTTTCATATGAAACACGTGTTGGTGGACCCGTCGGTTATCGATGGATGTACCCGTTCGAGCGCCATCTAAACCACCTGAAGAGGAAGGTAAAAAATAAGGCACGGGTCGAGGGTTCTATTTGTGAAGCCTATGTCCTTGAGGAGATTACAAACTTTTGTTCAATGTATTTCAAGCCTCATATTGCTACAAATAGAACAAGAGCTCCGAGGAACGACGATGGAGATATAGAATATAATGATGCATTATTGAAAGTCTTCAATGCTCTTGGAAAGCTTTCTGGAAAACTGAAAAAGAGATATTTGAATGATGAGGAACTAAAGGCTGCCCAGTTATATATATTACTCAACTGCGAGGAGGATGAAGTGGAAAAGCTAGAGTGGTAAGTGAAAATCTTCAACGTTCAAGTCATCTATTTGTTGATTACGTTATTATAATTTAACGAGTATATCCCGATATTTATTGGTTTTCAGCAAATTTAATGATGAGGTGAGGTCAAGTAGACCATACATTGCAGATGAAGAAGTAGAAGAAGAAATGAGACTTCATTTTCTATCTTGGTTGACTGCATATGTACGTAAGAAGCTAGTTAGAATCTTCCTCCATTCACAACTGCACAAGAAATAACTTAACATTAAACTTAATTTTGTATCTTTTCGTGTTTAGGTCGATCGATCGTTCGGACGTCATCCTTGAGAATGAATCTATTAGAACTCTTGCCAATGGACCAATTTATGCCGTCAAAATATGGCCAAGTTATTGCGTGAATGGGTTTAAGTTCAAGTCAACAAATGCTCTCATCAAAGATAGCTTCCTGGATCTTGATTCCACAAAAAATAGTTGCTTGTGTATCAAATCTACAAACTACAAAGATGTGACTCCAGGCAATGATTTTTATGGCGTCTTACGGAAGATCGTGGAATTGACGTACAACTATGGCATAGAGCCTGCCAAGATCGTATTGTTCAAAGTTGATTGGTTCGATCCCATACAAGATCAAGGATGGAAAATTGACAAGCATGGTCTTGTGGATATTAACTACCGTCGTCGATACCAAGGATACGAACCATTTATCCTAGCAAGTCAAGCTCAACTCGTATATTTTACAACATATCCTAGACGGGGAACAACGAGGTACGACTGGTGGACAGTATGCAAGACTAAAGCTAGAAATACCTACGACGTCGACGAAATGGCTTATCAGGAGGACGAGCTGCCTCTTGTACCAAATACAGTTGATGTCGACTCAGCAGAAGTTTTCCATTCAATATCTACTTGTGTAGAAGAGGTACAAGTATCCGAAGGGGAAGACGAAGGAGATGCTAGTGACGATGAGGAGGAAGAGGAAGAGGATGAGGAGGAGGAGGAGGCAAACGAAGAAGATGAATTTTCAGAGGATGATTGAGAAACTGTGATTTTGATGTATTCATATTTCTGTAATCTTAAATTATGAACTATGATCATTTTTGAAAACTTAAATTATGAATTCCAATGTATGCAGATATTTCTAAACTGTCATTGTATTTATTTATATTTTCAATCATAAACTGTAATTTTGATGTATTTATATTTCTGTAGTCTTAAATTATGAACTCCAATGTTATTGTCAGCATGGAAGGACGACGCGGAGGCACCTCAGGACGACGCGGAGATAGGCCAGGACGAGCCGTGTCCTTAGATGGACAGAGAGCTCCGTTACCAGAGGATGGTTCTGGACCATCGTTTGACCCGAGCACTCCATTGTACCATACGGTCGCAGGTCCGGGTGGCAGTGCACCTGCGACGAGCAGTTCCAGGCTTGCTGATCATACTACTTCCCCTAGCCTTCCTACCGCTGACAGTAGCATGGCGGGTGGGGAGCAGGTGGAGGATGTAGTCCCTACTCCCGCCCGGGCGGATCCATACCAGAGTGACCCTCCATGCGCACCTCAGGACGAGACAAGGATGGAGATTTGGGCCGACGGTCCTACGAAGTAAGTTAAATGAATATATATATATATATATATATATATATATATATATATATATATATATTTTATGCATGTCTGTATATATATATATATTCATTAATACGTCGGTTATCGTTGTATACAGATATCGTCCCTCGTCGGTACAGAAAGCGTTGGGCTCCTTTCTAAGGTCCAACTATGGGGGTCCGTGGATCAACTACTCGGATGCCTCGGAAGAGAGGAAGGCATTCTGGTTTGCCCACTTCAAGGTAACTAAAGATAGTTAATTTAGTATGATTAATATAATTTTAAGCATTTTTTAGAACTTATTATTTTAATTTGTAATTCTTGTAGAGGACTTATTTTTATCCACCACACCGGGCCGAGCAGATTGAGAGGCAGTTTCCTGTCGTCGCCGTCAAGTTGATCCGTGATGCAATTGATGATCAGAAAGCTCGTCAGCGCTCCGAAAAGTCGATTGCTGGTTGGATCACACCTGACCAGTGGACCACGATGAGGGCTCGATTTGAGGAGCCCCGGTACAGAGAACAGTCGGAGAAGGCGAAGGCGGCTAGGACGAGGATCAGAAAGTGGTGTGGTGGATCGATTCCTATGACGGAGCATTTTTATCGTCTGGTATGTAATTTATTGTAAAATATAATATTTTATTGATAGTAGGAGTATATAATTTTCTATTTTACTAAAGAATAAAATATAACAAACACGCAGGTGAAGAGGGGTGAGGACGCAAACATGGTGACCGTCTTCCTGGCCACCCATCGGAAGGACGAGAAGCTCATCGACGACCGGGCTACTCAGAGCTATGTAAGTACTAATTTAGATTTCGTTAATTTTTAACACAACTTGAAGAATATACAGATAACCATATACTTAATAATAATTAAATATTTTAGACGTTTATTAGGCTAATTTAGGTAAGTACTGATGTATAGAGATGCACAATGATTTCTAGGAAGAGTATGTTAGACTACGTGATGAGCGTGCGAGTGCTAGTGCACCGACAGAGGGAGGGGTTGGTACATCGCAGCCCTCTCCGCCTCAGTCGGAGGACGAGCTCTGGAAGACCGCTGTTGGTGGTCTTCAGAGGGGTACGTACTACGGTACGGGGTCCTACGGCGTATTTGTTGCGACGCAGGCATCCAGGGCTCCCTCTTCCAGTGCGCATTCACAGCCGTCACAGGCCGAGTCGTCCCGAGTCGAGGAGACCATTGTCCGCCAGATTACTGAGCTGCGCGACGATATGCTGAAGAGGATTGCTGACCAGCCAGGGTCTCAGGCGCAAGGGGACGCTGCGTCGGTCACCGCACGCTTTGACGAGCTCGAGCGCAGCGTGCAGCACGTACAGGGGACACAGGAGTCCATTCACGACACCGTTACTAGGATAGCGGCTTGCATGGAGCAATGCAGCGCCAGACTGCGAGCCCTAGAGGAGACGCGGACGCACCCATCTCCAGCGGTTACACTGCCTCCTTCTCTAGCGGTTGCATTGCCTCCTCCTTCATCGTCGTCGGTGGTTCTTACACCGGAGCAGTATGCTTACCTTCTTTACAGGAGCGGTGATGCTCCTCCTGATCAGCCGTAGTCGACATATATATTGTTGTGTGATGGCCCATTGTTGGGTCTTTTATGTGGTTATACATACATTATTCTTATGTGGACCATTATGTTCGACATTGTTGTTACAAATTTTCATATATCTGTGTTGATTGATGAGATTGTGTTTCAAACGTGTTCGTGATTGTGTGTATATGTGTTGTTTGATACTGTGTTCGTGATACACACCGTCGTTGTTGTAACAAATGGTGTAGGGGATGCTGCAGGGGATGCTGCAAATGCTGTAATTTTTTTTTATTTTTTTCAATATTAGCGACGTTCAGCGACTCTCAGCGACGTCCAGCGACGAAGGTGACGTCGCTAAGTAAGTATAAGGCACGTCACTAACTGTGATGAATACCGTCGCTGATCGTCACTAAACGTCGCTACGTAGGACGTCGCTAAATGTCGCTATATGTCGGTTACTATAGCGACGTAGCAAAGTCGCAGAACGTCGCCATTTGGCTCTCAAGCCAGGTCAGCATCGATGCATGGTCAAGTCGCTAGGTTGCGTCGGTAAATGATGACGTTTTACGTCGCTGGTAGTCGCTGAATTAGCGACGTATCCGCGTCGCTGAGTGTCGTCGCAATAGCGACGTATTGCGACGTTTTGTTGTTTAGCGACTAGGTTAATCGCGACTACGTGCAAACGTCGCTAAATACGTCGCTAATCGATATTAGCGACGTATTTTTCCTATTTAGCGACGTCATGTGGCGTCGCTGATTTGACAGATTTTAGTAGTGGGGGAACGGGGGGGCTGGCCGGAGGGAGGAGGGGGGAGAGCTGGTGGGGAGGGAGGGAGGGGGCCGGTGGGAAATGGGGGGTAGTTTAGATTTTTTTTTTTTTTTTTTAAACGTGATTAACGGTCCTTTCTAACGGTCAACTGACGGTAGAATATTGCAGAGGTCTTTATTTGCTAAATTTGACTAAATAGTCTTTTTCAGACAAAAGGTACAGATTTAACGAGAGATTTTTTTTACTTTACCTATAAATAAACGAATATCACGTCGACAGGAACGACTAATTGAGTCGTTGCTCCCGTCTAAATAAATACTCTGACCACCATATGAGTCATGTCCTTGAATTCTCAAATCTCATCATTTTTTGTCAATATGTCTGACCAAATTACAGAAAATAGGACCAAATTTAGTACATCATCTCAAATGTTGGCAACATGGTCAATTTGTAAAAGGTTAAATTATTCTACTGATATGTTGACTATAAAGTTTGGAGTCAGTTAAGTGAGAGGGAAGTAGAGTCAATACATAAAATATTGTTTGGATTAGGAAGAGTTAAGTGGGGATGTTTAATAACTTTTGCTTGGATAGGTTTTGAGTGAGAGGGGAATTAATAAAATATAATAGTTACCAAAATAATCTTGTTACATATGTCATAAAATTAAATTTGATTGAAATTTTAATTAGAACTTGTCAAAATATCTTCACAAATTAGAAAGCTACGGAGCAACGTGTTGAAAAAAAGGAGAAAAAAATTGTGGTATTTTATAGGACAAATAAGGGACATTTATGACTTTTTAAACAAAATTCCTCAATCCCTTAACCCTCGGATTTGGGAGTTACAAAAGGCTAATTCTAAGTAGGGGTGTGCAATAGCCGAACCGTATATGTGAAAACCGAAACCGTATTTATCAAAACCGAAACTGAACCGTTTTTATAAAAATCGAACAAAACTGAACCGAATTAATTCGGTTCGATTTTCGATCGGTTCGGTTTCATGACCCAATGTGGCCCAAAATTTTAGCAAAATGAGCCTATTTAAATAAGAATTTATTTTTAAAATATGGTATTCATGTATTTATGAATTATTATATTACATAGTGTGAAAAAATATTAGTATATATAGATTGAGGGTATATAGAGAGAGAATACTCAAAGAAGTATCTACAGAGAATAGGAGAAGAGGATGCGCACAGTTAGGGGTAAAAAAACATTAGTATATGTAGATTGAGAGTAGTTTGATAAATTATTAAATCTAAATCGGTTTTCGGTTAGGTTCGGTTATCCGGATCAAGAACCGAAAATCGAACCGTTACTTCAAAATTTTAAATTTCCAAACCAAAAACCGAGCCAATAACCGAAAAACCGAACCATTTATCATATTTCTGTTATGTTCGGTTCGATTTTCGATTTTCAACCGTTATTTGCTCACCCATAATTCTAATGGCACTCCAACTTTTGCTTGGGGCTACCCCTTACTACAAGACAGTAGGAAGGACTGTCAAACTTCAGTCCTTCCAATAGAAAGAAACTGTCACATTTTTACAGTCCTGAAAAAACATTTGGGCTAGGCCCAAGCAAAAAAAATTTGGATGACAAATTTGTAAATAATTTTGAAAAAAAGTTGGACTAGTCCAAAGAAAAAGTTCGAGTGTCCTTAGAATTAGCCTTAAAAAATCTGGAAATTGCTGAGAAACCCAATTTCGGGGTTGGTTTATATGAAAAATCCACCCGCATGATGGATTTTATGAATGTCCAGAATTATATATTTCCACGTTAAATATTCCAATATTCCCTTTAGATGCTCTGTATTTATAAAATTGCCATCTTTATAATACCATAACTACCCTTCGCACAAACTCAGATTTGGATTGCGATTTCGTTTTATTTTCTTCACGAGATATCTGAATTACATTGCTCTATCTTCAGCAGAGATCGCAAAGATCGTTCGTAGTTCATTGTGCTTTTCTTCAGTCGAACTCCGATCATCGCTCATCATCATCATCATCGTGGAGAGATTTGAAGTTTTTCGACGATTATGTTAATTGTGGAGAAAAGATCTTCTTCTTCTTTTCCATAAGAGTTAGCATCGTTTTGAAAGAAGAACGAAAACACTTAAATTTTTGTTCCAGACAATTTTTTTTCCACAAAAAAAAGGTTTTAGGTTTCTGTCGATTGTTCTCCATCTTCGTAATTTTAACACGAGGAATGACCATTCTCCGTGTTAAAATGACGGAGAATGACCATTCTCCGTGTTAAAATGACGGAGAATGACCATTCTCCGTGCTAATACCACGGAGAATGACCATTCTCCGTGCTAATACCACGGAGAATAGCCTTATCCATGTTAAAATGATGGAGAATGGCTATTCTCCGTGTCAAAATGACGAGATTTTGAAGGAAGATTTGAAGATTTTGGAGGAAAAAACCTAGATTCGAAACTGAGCGGCGTATGGAAGAAGAGAAAGTATCGAAACTTTTTTTTTTGAAGAGTAGGGTTCGGGTGTGTTTTCAATAAATTAGAAGGACAAAAATGTCATTCAGAATCCCCTTTATATATTTTTCACTAATTATGGGCACACGATGAAATATTATTTTGCGGTAAATTTTTCATAAAATTTTTGTAATTTTTGGACTTTCATAATTTTTTCCTTAAAAAATAGTCAAAAGAAGTTGAAATAAATTCCCAAGCAGACTGCGTGAAAAAGTTCAAAGGCTTAAAAAAAAAAAAGGCTTAATTGCACTTTGCTACCCTCAACTATTCCGCATTTTCAACTTGATACCATAAACTTTTTTTCGTAACAAATTGGTACCTCAACTATTATTTTTTTTCAACTTGATACCTAATTTTTCAAAAATGCCGAAAATGCCCTTCCCTCTTCCTTCCCTCCACCCCCTTCCCCACTCCGGCCGCCCCCCTGCTCACTCCGGCCGCCCCCCCTGCTAGCTCCCCCCCCCCCGCCCCCCACCCCCCTGCTACCTTCGGCCACCCCTGCCCCGCCTCCCGCCCGCCCTCCCTCCCCAGCCCCCCTCCTCCCGTGCTGCCGCGGCCTAGGGGAGAGGCGGGGCGGGCGGGCGGCCGGAGTGAGCAGGGGTGGGGGGGTGGGGGGGGGGGGGGAGCTAGCAGGGGGGGGGCGGCCGGAGTGAGCAGGGGGGGCGGCCGGAGCGTGCAGGGGGGAGGGTTAGGGGTAGGGGTAGGGGCATTTTAGTCCAAAATAATATCTGGGTACCAAATTGTTACAAAAAATAGTTTAGGGTACAAAGTTGAAAAATGGTAATAGTTGAGGGTAGCAAAGTGCAATTAAGCCTTGAATACTATCAGTCTAAGAATAGTTTAGCGGCTTTAGCCTTATTTTTCCAACAAAGTGAAGGAGGAATCAATGGCTAGTTCTCCTCCCCCTCCGTCCCCCGGCACTTCCCCTGTGAAACTCTCGGACTGCATAGAGGACCTCCTCAAGTTCACTCTCTCCACCTACGCTCCTCCCGCTTCCCAACTCTCGCTTTCCCGAGACTACTGCTCGCGACTCCTCCAGCACGACCAAGCCCTCCCCGACGCCCCCGCCGGACCCGGAGCAGGAGGAGTGCCGGCGTATCCTCTGTACAAGCACCTGGCGCGCGCTCTAGACCGCTCCATCAACTCGAGAACCTACTCAAAAGCGCCCGAGTACGAGTCCGTGTCCGACGCTTCTTTCCCGGCCGACGGGTCGTCGGGGAGGAGGAGAGGGAGAAGGAATGGCAGCGAGCGATCGCCGAGAAGGGGTCCATACTGCTGGACACGTTGGGCAGCGTCGAGTTCGAGCTGCACGTCCAGGAGCCCTACTTGACCCAGCTTGCATCTGGCCGGAAGTCCGTCGAAGGGAGATGCGCCGCCGGCGCCTACAACCTGTTCGGTCCCGGCTCCGTCCTCCTCTTCAACAAATGCCTGCTGATGGAAGTCCGGGACGTCCGGAAGTACCCTTCGTTCTCCGAGATGATGCGGGCGGAGGGGCTGTCCAGCGTCCTCCCCGGGGTCGAAAGCGTCGAGGAGGGCGTGCAGATCTACCGGAGGTTCTACACGGAAGAGAAGGAGCTGTCCAATGGCGTTCTCGGGATCTCTGTTTCGAAGCCCGACCGTCAGCCGCACGCGTGCCTGGCGGACGTTCTGTCTGGACTCGGCTGCGAGGGGGTCGGCGGCCTCGTCGGCATGGTGCACACTGCCGGAACGGTGGCAGATGCGCTGCCTCCTCCGAGATCGTCCCTCGTGGCGTCGTGCATGAATCCGCTCCGGCCAGACGTAAGCTCTTCTGATTTCGGTTCTTTAGGATCCATTACTGATGGCTCTATCAGTTCGGTGCTTCCTTATAATAAGCTAGGAAGCACGGACGCTTAGAATTTTGGTCGTGTCGGACATGTATCGAACACGTATCAGACACATCCAGGACACTCCAAAATACACTAGGACACTCCGAATTAGGTCTCGTATCCGTCTCACCGTGTTGTATCCGTTCCGTATCCATGTCTGTGCAACATAATAGATGGTCTGATAATGTGAAGTTTTTGTATTTGCTGCCTTCTCTATATATTTAGAGAAGAGGATCTTTGACATTGGTTTTGTAAATCAGTAAAAGAGGTTCGTACTCTATGCTGATTTGTGATTAGACAACATAATACCGTTTGATTTCCAACATAATAGAAGGCTTAATAATGTGCTATATAGGGCTCCATCAAATTGGCCAACCACTCTATCAATTATGTGCTTCCTGACAAACTAGGAAGCACGTACGAACACTCAAAATGTGGGTCGTGTCGGACATGTTTCGAACACGTATCAGACACATCCCAGACACTCCAAAATATACAAGGACATGCCGAATTAGGTCTCTTCTCCGTTTCACCGTGTTGTATTGAAACGTGTTGTATTGGTGTCCTATCCATTATATTTAGAGAAGAGGATCTTTGACATTGGCTTTGTGCTTCAGTAAAAGAGGTTCGTACTTTAATACCGTTTGATTTCCAACATAATAGAAGGCTTAATAATGTTCGCATTGTTTCTCAAAAATTACAAATACTTGTCTATACCCAAGTTACTCTCGACATTTATTTCACGGAAACACACAATATCTGAAAATTGTTCTATCATTTTCTGGTAAGTAATTCAGTAAATCTAAAAGACACGTTATAGGTTTTTGTCAAGAAACATTGGCTCATTATCGTTTCACAGGAAATCAGTCAGGTGTGATTAGGTATTAGTAGTGACTATAGAGCTCTTACTTTTTTGGGTCATCCTTGTGGCTTCCTGACACTACACTGCCTTCTTGCCCTTTTGTTGTGTAGCTAATAGCTATGTTGCATGAGTATGGATACACATAAGGTCACGATAAGGATATGCGATGTGGACAGTTTCAAATAGGTACAATGTAGTCGCCTATATTGCACGAATACAACCCCTGATACGGGCACAATACGGACATGGACACCATTTTCATGTGTCTGTGCAACATAGTTGATAATCCTCTATATGTATATGACCCAGATGATGAATGTCCACGTCCACAAGATGCAAAAGACTTTTGTGTTTATTCACTTTCCCTGATGCTTCTAAGAACATTTAGCTCTTCAATTTTCAAGTTTTAATCTCATCTTCTCTGACTGCAGGTTAAAGGTTGTTTCCTAACCGACGCGGCAAGGGCCTTGGACAAACATGTGAATAGGAGTAGCGAAGGATGGTGGGGAAGACTCTGCGGAAGCGGTATGAATTTTGTCTGACTTAACCTTGTAACCTTATATAGAGAAGTTGGCTACTATCTGTTTTCACATTTTCCGTTTCTCTAGCTTCTGTCAAGAACAGCCGTGCTCTGGAAGTTGTCAATCGTTTATTGAATCAATGTTGTTGGATGAATGCTCATATGCTTCAACCTAACGAGGGTGTGTTTGAGATTCGTGTACGTGAAGGCTACGGTGCTCGATGGTCTCTTGACGGTTCAAAGGTAATCAAATTTTGAACAATATTGTTTTCATTATAAGCATGTGTCATAATTACGTGCTCATTTATAGTTTGTTGTATCGGCCGATATCAATATGGTTTGGTATGTCCCGATCCGATATCCGGTACTGACCGATACCAACATTGGGGGTCTCTTTTCCGGTGGTCTCTTTTCCGGTCAATTCGGTAAAGAAAGTTGAACGAAAAAGATCAATCAGCAAGTATGCAAAATTATAGTAAGGTTGTAAAACATGTAAAAGAAAAAAAAACTTATATATAGCATGTAAACCAATGGGTAAAGCCTAAACGTAACCACCATTTCATTCAATTTCAAAACTACTAAGAAACAATGGAAATGCTTAAAATTATGCTTAAATGTATGAAATATATTTTCTAAAATGTTATTTCCGATACCAAAAAAAATCCGATATTCCGATCCAAAACCGCTGATACTGGCGATACCGCTGATCCCGATGCTCATAGGAATGGTCCGATACCAATATTGCGAACCTTAACACATGTAAACACGAGTAAATGCTCATATTGAGGTTATTTTATTGTAGTCATTTTATTGTTCATTCGTAATAGATTATTTGGACCTATGCAAAACTCCATGCAAGAACATCATAGTTAGTTTAAGCTCTCGATGATCAATTATTGCGTTTTCGAGGTTTGTGGGGGTAGTTCATTGAGTGGTTAAATTTGATAATTCTATTATGTTTGATTTTTTTTTTCAGTTCATTGGATTCTTAGAGCCATATACAGAGGATGGTTATTCAAGGCGCTGGCATAATTAGGACTTAGGAGTCTTCTCCCCAGTTTCGTGTATCATCTTTGCACATTTGCACTTTGCTTCTTGAAAAGCAAATGTATGGAGATACTGTTGCAAACTCGTGTATAAATAGTACAATTAGTATCACTTTCTCCACATACTCTCTTTAATCTCCTTGTCAATACTTTCTCTTCACTTCTACCAAATATTGTCTTCACAATGATGTCAAGACTAACAGATGAGTGAGGGCTAATGCCTTTTCCTTGCGAGAACATTTTATTGTCACAATTTTCTTTTGCAGATCTGAAACTTTTAGGTGATGCAAATTTGTTTTGAAATCGGATAGTAGGAATTGTGTTATATTCAAAAAAAAGAAAGAAGAAATTGATGATAGGAAGTGCATGTTAGACGGACTTCTTTCTGTTCAGTTGTGGTGGTTGTACACCTGCTGCAGATTGGAACTAGAGAAGCATGGATTTGTACTTTAGAAAGATCTAAGCAACACTATTTTTTTTCCCTCTGTTCTGCACCAGTGGTGTTCAAATGGTTCTGCCTGTTTAATCTCAACAACATATATTATGTGGACATTTTCTAGTTTTGATCTATAGTTCAAATTGGAAACCTGAGAATGTATCTATAGATGGATATGAATATGCTAATTCCATAACATGCTCTGTTGTGTGCACAGAGCGTAGCAAATAGAAGATGATGATACTATGATGTTGTCGATGGATTCATAGATGAACCAATTTTGTTTCGGTGACCATTCATAGATGTCGGAGTGTTGATTCTGATTGCTTAGAGATTCACATAATTTACGAACGAGATGTTGATTTTTGCTATTAGTAGGTAATTGCTCAGTTAGAGTTTCTATCATACAGTACCATCATATTCATGAGTGAAACTTGTTTATGATTCACTTACGCAAGGGAACTCATGCTTCATAGTTGCAGATGTGAAGTGTACATAAGAAGTATAGAACCAAAGAAAATATGAGAGATGCCAATGAAAAATCTCTCATATATACAATCTAATCCGATAAGCCACAGTTAGTGACGATTACTTTGGAGTATGGTCTGTTGAACCCCCTCTCCGCCACCACGGCCCTCTTATCTCCTATTAACTTTGCCACCCTGTCATCAAACCAAATGAATGTTAAATGTAAGTCAGTATTAGCAGAAATTTATATATCATCGTAACATACTAACATTATATAAAGGACACACCAATTATATATATATATATATATATATATATATATAGAGAGAGAGAGAGAGAGAGAGAGAGAGAGAGAGAGAGAAGAGAGAGAGAGAAGATCCCGTTTTTAAGCATGTTTCTCGAAATAACAGTAGTTGGATTGTATTTTTTGACTGTTCAGATTAGATCCTTAAACTATCCAATTTATCGTGAGATGTTAATATAATCTGTAAAAAAAAAGACACTACAAAGTCTGCTATTTCAGAAAATATACAAGAATATTTAAGGGTGGTGGACAGTTGAGTCATCCATTTTTGTCACACTTGTAGAATGAATGGACTCCATTAATTCAGGTCGTGTGGGGGACACGTATCGGATGTGTATCGGACATAATTAGTTTAAACACACACTGCATAATGTATTAGGACACACCAAAATATGTATCATGTGGACCTCTACGTGCCGTGTCATGTCTGTGCGTATGTGTGTCCGTGTAGCGCAGGTGTGTGAAATGACTCATGAGCAACAACAAAGGCTGATAATATATACAAACAATTATCCTTGCTTTATTCACACACTTGTAGAATGAATGGACTCCATTAATTCGGATCGTGTGGGGACACGTATCAGATGTGTATCGGACATAATTAGTTTAAACACACACTGCATAATGCATTAGGACACACCAAAATATGTGTCGTGTGGACCTCTACGTGCCGTGTCGTGTCTGTCTTATGTGTGTCCGTGTAGCGCAGGAGTGTGAAATGAAACATGAGCAACAAGAAAAGGCTTATAATTTACCTGAAGTAGGGAGAAGCAGTGTTGTCTTGCACCGTCTTGACCCTGCCTATCCTCTCCACCACATCCATCCCCTCCAGCACCCTCCCACCACCAGCACGGAGTCGTCGAGCTCCGGCGAGTCCTTCGTAACGATCACAAACTCCGTCCCGTTGGGGTCCTTCCCGACCTCCTCCTCCTCCACCTCCAGCCTCCCTTTCTTCGCCACGATCTTCGTCTTCGGGGGCGGCTTCGCGGGGTCCCTCACCACGATCCCCACCGACCCCGCGACGCTCTTCGCGCACCCGTCCCTCCTCGCCGCCGCGGCCTCCCACTCGGCCGCCACCGCGTCCGCAGCCGCCGCCCCGGCGCCGTCCCCTCCTCCTCCTCTCCTCGCCGCGAGCTCCGCGTCCGCGCCGTAGGACCTCACGCCCGCGTGCTGCACGTAGTTGGGCATGATCTTGACGAACTCCTTCCTGCGGTAGCTGATGCCCGCGGCGCCGGAGACGAGGGAGGCGAAGCGGGAGGCGCCGACGGGGGCGGCGTCGCCGTAGAGGCCGATGGCGATGCGGCCGACGGGCTGGCCGTCGATGGCCACGTCGAGGAATGCGGTCTTGATGGTTGGTTTGGCCGGGGTGCAGGCATTGGTTTCGATGGCTTCGGTGGCGGCTAGGGAAGGTACGGCGACGGGGAGGAGGAGGGGGGGAGCGCGACGGTGAGGGAGCGGCGGGGGAGGTGGAGGGGGTTGGGATGGTGAGGTGGAGGTGAGGGGGAGGGGGAGGGAGGAGGAATTGTGGTGGGGAGGGGAGGGAGTAGAGGAGGTGTTTCATATTGTGTTGGGTTTTGTTTGCAAGTGTGGGGGAGTGGATTGTTGATGCATGCATGTGGGATATGTGGTGAGTGATTGTGTTGGATAAGAGTTGGGAGGCCAATAAGATGGCATGCAAGAATTCATATAGATTTGTTTCGTTAGCTAAAGGTAGGGCAAGCTATCCAAAAGTGTATTGTTGATCAAAGAATTTGTAGAATTTAAAAGTGTTATATTAGGAGAGAGAAGTCATTCCATTTCTATGTTTGAATGACAAAAAAATGTGAGAAAAAAAAAAAAAACGGATTCCCAAGGAAGAAAAAAAATAGGAGAAAAAAGTGATTCTTCCCATCTCTAGGGATTTACTTTCATACTCTAGGAATTCATTTTTTCTTCCAATTTTTTTGTAATTTCCAAACATCGAAAAAGAAATGGATGGTAATTATAATTTTCTAAAGAAAAGAAAATGAACGAGAAATTGATTTCCTTTCCTTTCCTCTCTGCGAACCAAACGAGGCCTTAGAGTATAAAGGATTCGACGAGACGGGGACAAGAACTTGTTATTTTTGCACAAAGTAATGAGGAAAAAAAACTTAGGCAAACCTCATATCGTGGAAAGGGAGATGAGAAGCCGGGTCCCTATTTTTCAAAAAATTGAATTGTGTTTTTTTTATCGGAAGTTCAATTTTCTTTCCAACCAAACTCAACAAGGGAAGAAAGAACTTGATCATGGAAGACGACACATATATTATATATAGACTCCGCTTGCTTGGATTGAGAGTAAAACGATAAGTAAGGGGAAAGAGGAGAGTTATGTAGGATATGTTTTAACAAGTCATTGTTTGGTTTGGAGAATTTGATTGGGAGGAGTACTAATAAAAATATAATAGTTATCAAAATATTATTATTACATGTTACATAAAATTGGATTTGAATGTAATTTTAGTTAATACTTGTCAGAATAAGGGATACATATAATTTTGTAAACATCAATTCTTCACTCTTGTTAACCCCGATTTGAGTGGGTTAAGAAATGGACAAAACAAAGTTAAACTTTTCATCACTTAACCTTCTATGACTTTTCCTACTAAACATTCGTCCTCAAATCAAACATATTTTTCCCCCTCAGTACTTAACTCTCTTGACCCTCAATCCACCGTAGCTTTTTCAAATTTTTCGACTTGCACTCAAGCAGGCTATGAAAGGCTATTAGGTGATAAATATTGCATTATTACTATTTACTAAAGAGAAGTATGTTAGATTATATGTGTAATGTAAGTATGGTCCATAAGTCCAAATATAAACACTATATATATTGTAACAAATCCTAGCAATGAGAAGAGAACAAGGCATTATTATTTCCTACATGATATCAGAGCCTCCAGAAAAATCCTAGCCGTCATATTCACCATCCTCGATCCGATCTACGCCCGACGTCGGAGTTGACGGACGTGCTCGATCTCTACGCGTCCGACGCGCCCGACCGCGCCGATCCGACGACCCGACGATCTGACACTCCCGCCGATCCCGACGCGCCGACCGCGCGCCCTCCGATCCCGATGCGCCGACCCGCGCGCCCTCCCGCGCCTCCCGCGCGCAGCAACAATATTTGGGAATCTGGATTCTGGACTCCTTTCTCTTCCTCCGTTAAAGCTTTGCTAGATATTGGCCCAGTATTTTCTTTGCATTCAACATCTTCAAAATTGTTACTTCATCACTCCATGCGGATTGCCAGAGTGCATCCATAAATTTTCTTCATCATCTGAACTGTGATTATCGCAGCCTCTTACCGTAACTCTTTTCCAGATTAGGTTTGCATCCCTTGCTTTTGGGCTTGGGTTAGGAGAAGCTGTAAATGGTTAAAAGGTATGGAGTGTGTTAGTGAGAAGAGAATATCCTGTTGAAGTGCTGCGATCTCGGATTGGTCCTTCCGGCCTGACCGTACGCGGCCGATCCGCCAGGTCCGCTCCCGCGCCGATCCATCGATCCGCCGATCCACCGCCGTACGCGCCAGCCTTACGGTCTGACCGTACGCGGCCGATCCCGCGACGATCCCGCGCCTGACCGCGCCTGACACAGACCCCTACGCGCCAGATCCGGCGTCCCGATAGCGGCCGATTCGTCGCTCGTAAAACTGATCCGTCGAAGTTGTACTTTATTTTGTACACCCGACTTTGGCGATGGCTGATGATGCTGCGTCCAGCTACTCCATCGCGACTGGGGGTGGTGGTGCACACAACCCCAATTATCCTAATCCGAAGGATCCATTTTTCGAGTTCTGCTGATCAACCAGAAAATATCATTACTCTATTGTTTTCCGTGGACCGAACTATTCTGAGTGGTCTTGGTCGATACGTCTCTCCCTGATCTCTAGGCGAAAGATCACCTTTCTGGAAGGTATTGAAATCAAACCTGTTAATGATGCTAGTAAATTGCTTGATTGGAGATGTGTGCAAGCACTATTGGTTCAATGGGTTCTTAATACCATTGATCCGTCTCTGAAGAAATCTTTGTCGTACTTTGAGGAGGTTTATCCATTGTGGAACTTGTTGGAGAAAAGATTTGTTGTTAGCAATGGCACTCGGAAGCAACAAATTAAGGTGATTTTGGCCGAGTGCAAACAGACGACGTCGATGTCTGTGGAAACCTACTTCGAAAATTTGCAGTCTTTGTGGGATGAACAAGCTGCTTATTTCCCATTGCCTACTTGTACCTGTGGTGAACTTGCTGCAAAGCTACAGGCTATGAGGGATGAAGACCACTTTCAGGACTTTATGTATGGTTGAATGCTGAGTTGTATGGTCATACCCGATCTAATCTTCTGGCTCAGGATCCCCAGCCAAGTTTAGATCGGGCATACCAGGCAGTCCGTGAGGAGGAGGATATGCGAAAATCTCAGGTCCAATCCGCTACTGAGGAGGTGATGGCGCTGGCTATCAAGACTTCACCTCGTATTTCTACTACTTCTAATAGTAGAACCTCAGATTCCAGGGACAAATCAGGTATGATCTGTACTCATTGCAAGAAAATAGGTCATGATATTGCGACTTGCTTTGCCAAGATTGGCTATCCAGAGTGGTGGAAGACTCGTCCTCGGCGTGAGGGCGGACGTGGTGCTGGTGGTGGCAGGTCCGGCACCACCGCAGAGACGTGATGGGGGACGTGGTGCTGGTGGCGCAGAGGTTGTTCATCATATCGTCGCTGCTGGTCATGGTGTCCCTGCTGGTCTTGCTGGGAGTTCGGCGGATATGATGCATGGAGGGTATCCTTCACCACTCTCAGGTGAACAATGACAGAAACTGATGAGCTTGGGTAACGACAATCCTTTCAACCATGGTCCTTCAAAATCTAATCGTCTGATGGGTAAGAATTCTTTTGTCACTTGGATATTCGATACAGGGGCTACTCTTCATGCGACAGGTTCTCGTGATTGTTTAGTTGATTGCTTTGATGGCCCTGTCTGTCCTGTGACTTTGCCTGATGGGAGCACTATTGAGGCTGTTCTACGAGGCAAAGTATTTTTGACTGCTTCATTGGTGTGACGGATGTTCTTTACGTTCCGACATTGACTTGCAACTTGATCTCTGTCTCACAATTGATTGGTGCCAGAAATTGTGATATGTTATTTACTCCTAATTTATGTTTTGTTCAGGACCGAAGTACGAGGATGGTGATTGGAGCAGGTGAACAAAGGGGTGGACTTTACTTCTTGGGGGAGGTTCCAGCTTCTTTGGCTTCGGTGATCCTGGCATACAGAGGGAGTGATTTTGAGGTTTGGCATAGTAGACTGGGGCATCCTTCAGATAAAGTAATGCAGACTTTACCTTTTCTCTCTAGTAGTGTGTTTTCTCATAAGGCTTGTGATATTTGTCATCAAGCTAAACAGACTCGTGATATTTTTCCTGATAGTAGTAGTCGTGCTTTGAGATGCTTTGAACTTATACACTGTGATCTGTGGGGACCATATCGTGTTCCGTCATCTAATGGGGCACGATATTTTTGACTTTGGTGGATGATTTTTCTAGAGCTGTTTGGGTTATTTTGTTGGAGGATAAGGTGTTGTCTATTCTATGTTTCTTAAATTCATTGCTATGGTGAAGCGTCAGTTTGGGACCGATGTACGTCGTGTGCGGAGTGACAATGGTACTGAATTTAATTGTTTACGAGATTATTTTTATCTCAAGGTATATTGTTCCAGACATCCTGTGTTGGGACACCTCAACAGAATGGAAGGGTGGAAAAAAAATATCGACATATTTTAAATGTAGCCAGGGCATTGAGATTTCAGGGTTCTCTTTCTGTAGATTTTTGGGAAGAATGTGTTCTGAGTGCATGTTATCTGATAAATAGAACACCTTCTAGTATCTTGCATTTTAAGTCTCCTTATGAAATTTTATATGGTTCGGCTCCTTCGTATGATCATCTACGTATTTTTGGTAGTCTGTGCTATACGTATGATTTGAAATTCCGACATGATAAATTTGCTAGCAGGAGTAGAAAATATATCTTTGTTGGGTATCCACTTGATAAAAAGGGTTAGAAACTGTATGATTTGGAGACTGGTAAATTCTTTGTGTCCCGTTATGTAACTTTTTATGAATAAGAATTTTCTGGGTATGGCTCTGCTAGCGAGATATCTTCTGCGACACGCCATACATCTGTTGAGGTGCTGTAACGCCCCAGTCCCAAATTACTTAGGACTAAAACGTAATCATGCCAGCTGTATACATACGAAGTATATGGACCCTCGTATATATACATAAGCTGTAATATGCAGTAACCAAGGTACTAAATCTCATCCACAAAGATAAATAATGATATAAAAGCAAATTTGAATTTGTCATGTATACAATCGTTGGGCGGAGACAAAGTCCACTACCAACTAATTTTAATAAGAACGAAATATACAAGGAAAGAAATTTAGTAGAGCAAGGAGATGACGATCCAAGAGCAACATCTCGATGAACAGAGCGCAAGTCATTGCCTTAGCTAGAGCACCTGCAAAGACAAGAACACCCACACCTGGCGAGATAACCAGGTCCTCAGAGGGTCGTAACAAGATACATCAACATGCCATATAATACTGAATATAAAATATGCCACAATCAAAGAAAGTGACAAGACACTATAAGGTAATCTAACCAAACTAAAGTGAACATGCAGTGAGAACAAACCTTTCGTCGCATGAGCCCTGGTTGTAATGGGATCTAGTATAGTCCCCACTTGGGCACCAGTGACTGAGAGCATGACGTTCAAAAACGACAGTGGCCAACCTGAGAGGCTCATACCCGTATCTCCAGCGGAGCTTCCGGGTTATAAGGGAAGTGCAATAGAAGCCCATACGACAAGGAAGGTTCTCCTTATCCAATGTACCTGTCAAGTCGCATCCACGACCATGTACCTCTACTAACTGCTAAGTCTCCTAACAGCCTCTATTAGCAGTTAGCCCTAACGCATGCACATGGGGGATCAGCCCACACGCAAGAACCTCTACATGATACTCATCTCACACATCCTCGTGGTACAACTGTGTCAAGGTATATGCAATACACTACAACGATAGTCCCTTAACTCTAGGTTGATATGCAATCAAAGGATAATAACAAAGTAAATTATTAATCACTGAACAGGCAGTAAATCAGGAACTATAAGAACCGGAAATAAAGAACAGTGATATATAAAATAAATGCAGACTGAATATAAACATTTAATGGCAAGGTATCTTGCCTGGTGTGTCGTTTGATGTGATGTGATAATCCGACAAGTCCTGTTTGCCCATTAGCCATGGTCAATGTGAAGGGGTCTGAAGTCACGAGAAATATGACACACAATTAGTCATGAGCAATGGGGATAATTCGAAGATAATTTGCGGAGAGTAAATACGTATATTTTTAGGAAATTTATAATGTTTGAAAAGTACAATTTATGAGTTAAAAATAATTTTTACGTAAATACTTGAAATTAGTTATGTATATTAATTTAATTTGAGAAATATTTTTATTAAATACTTTGGTAAATCAAAAATCGTATTTAGATATAAGTTTGTAAAAGTAGAATTTTTGGTAGACATCTATGTGTTATTAGTCAAAAATATTTCAATAAATATATATAATCTAGAAAAATATTTTAGGAAAACTTTGAATATTTGAAATTACCTATAATACTCTATCATTTATTCTATACATGTAGTTGAAAAAATAATAATAATACAAAATTTTTGAAAATAATGATTTAATAATAATGATGATAAAATAATAATAATAATGGATAAGTAAGACACCAAAATGATAATAATACTAATAATTTTAAATCAAACTTTACAGAACAGTTTTAATAAAAATAATACTAATAATAAATAGAAATAATAATAATAATAATAATAATAATAATAATAATAATAATAATAATAATAATACAGTGCTCATCCAAACTGTACAACCATCCTCTATACTAATAATAATATATATAATTAATTTAATAACCTTAATAATAATAATAATAATAATAATAATAACAATAATAATAAATAATAATAATAATAATAATAATAATAATAACTTTTACAGCTCATTCCTCCCCTTTAAACCGTAAAAATGAGAGAGAGAGTAAGAAAGAGGGAAAAGTGAGGGGTTACCGGAGGAGAACTCGGGGCGGAGCTCCGGCAGCGGGTGGAGGAGAAGCTCAGGCGGCGCGAAGGGGTGGCTGATCCGGTCCCGACCTAGGGCGGAAGAGGCGGCGGACGAGTGAGGGTCAGAGGCGGTCGGTGTCTTGTGGTCGGAGGGTCGCTCGGCGAGAACGCGGCGGCGGCGTCTCGGCCTTGCGACGGAAGGCAGAGCCCCGGCCACGGCTACGGCAAGGAGGGGGCGCCCGGGTTTCGGCCGCGCGGGCGGCGCGGAAGCTCGCCACGGGCGGCCGCCGCGGCTCCACGCACGGTGCTGGGAGCTAGGCGGGGTTTCTCGGGAAGGGAGGCTCGAGTCGGGCGAGAGCTCACCGGGACGGTGGCGACGCCTCAGATCTGAGGCGAGGAGATGGTGGTGCGGCGCGGGATGTCAGCGACGAAGGCGCGGGGTGGCTCCCGGAGAAGGCGGCCAGACGCGGATCATCGGGGCGTACCGCAGGTGGTGGGCGGTTTCAGTCGGCGGCCGCACTGGCACGAGGAGGGTTCGACCCGGAGGAGACTAGCGGGACGGCGGCTCCGGATCTGCGCTGACGGAGGTGCTAGCGACGTCGGATGGGGACGGCGCTGCCGGGCGGCGGCTGCTCGCCAGCGAACGGCGGCCAAGGTTAGGGCTTCGCTGGTTTTAACTTCATCTTTCCTTTTGTTCTTCTGGTTTGGGGATGGTGAAGTGGTGGTGGCGGGTTGGCCACGGTGGTGGCTGGTGGTGATGGTAACGGTGGATGGTGGTGACGGTGGTCGGGTTGACGACGAGGCTACGATGGTGGTGTGTTCTGCGGAGGGGAGGGGTTGTCTCAGTTGATGTCGGAGATGGGGTGCTGGTGGGTTGCGGCGAGACGGAGACATGGTGGTTGTCTGGACATGGCGGCAACGGTGTAGGGTTAGGATTAGGGTTGATAGGTATGGCCATGTCGGGGTGTCCGACACGGTTGTTGGAACGATCGTTGTTGGAACGATCGGTTCTTCCTCATTCAGCACGTGATCAACTTCCACGAGTTGAATGTTAAGGTTACTTTCCGTTTCCAGATTTGGAAATGTTCGCCATCGAATTTCTCCAACTTGTTAAAGTCGGTATTGACGAGCGATGCACGTGAGTTATCCATCTTTTCGATATAGCTTTGAGATTGTTAGTCCCTTGGCGAACAATCGATGGAAAAATACGATTTCAGAAACTATTGTAAAGACAATGTTTCCAGCAACAACACCCTAAAGAAGGTGATGTTGTATTACGAGAATCTAAAAGATTTCGTAATATTTCTCGAAGGCAACTGAACCGTATAACTTCTAAAGAGAAGCCACAGTATCTCGAAGGCAACAGAACCGTATAACTTCTAAAGAGAAGCGACGGTATTCTCGAAGGCAACAGAGGAAGAAGAAAGCCTGCTGGGGTGAAAGATCACCGGCGCTCAAAGCTATATCCGCCTTACGGACAAGCCTCCAGGAACCAGCAAGTTCGAAGAGAACTTTAGAACGCTGGCCAAAAATGTCGACGACTCCTCGGAATAGCAGCAGCACTTCCTCTCTCTCTCTGAAAATTCTCTGATTCTTTTCTGTACCTTAGAGAGAGGAGATGCTTCTGATATTATAGGCACGAGATGGGCTTTTCAAATTCTGAACGCACGCCCTGGTTTAATGCCAGATCCGGATTTTCTGGATCTGAGCCATTTCCGGATCTGAGCCCACAAGGCCCGCGGACGTTACATAATTTGAACGGCCCACTCGACCCGCTCGACCCGCTCGACCCGTACGACCCGTACGACCCGTACGTCCCGTACGCTCAGTACGCTCAGTACGCCCCGTACGCCACGTAGGCCGCGCAGAGGCTCGCGCACGAGCGCAACTAAAGCGCACAATGCGCCTAGCGACGAGCTGTCGTGCTAAGTGCAAAGTTCCATCAAAAAGCCACATTAAGCCTCAAAAGCCCATTAGCCCAAGCCCAAGCCCAAGTCCGAGCCCGAGCCCGAGTCCGAGTCCGAGTCCGAGTCCGAGTCGCTAAGCCCTTCGGGGCTTAGCTCCAATCTATTTCATTTTGGCCAAAAGTTGGTTTCTTATTCTCACCTCTATGTAAAATCCCCCCACATGGCACCCTCCATTGGGCCTCAACCCATGTGCATCTCTCTATTCCTTCATAAGTAATATATAGAGATACATATTGGTGGATTTTCCGATGTGGGACTATCTTTAAACAATAGAATGTTGTGAACACACAACACGTAGAAAAACACCAACAATCCCCCACATATCTTATATATTGAGTTAAACGTTCCACATAATAACTGTCCATTATGCATTAGGATAGATGTCGCTGACGACTTGAATCTTCCCGCATGAGTTGAACAACAGTATGATACAAGAATGGACTACGCCTTGAATTCTGTACCACAACTGTAATTTTTTCCACTCACATAATGTAGTTATCTGTGCTTCTGGCTGCACATTAAAGGCCTTGTGCCAGCCTGGATTTTAATGTATGTATTTGGGCGTCTACAAATT